>JAKCPI010029630.1:0-27025 GCA_023213315.1 Euborellia annulipes | reverse complement strand
GGAATATTGTTTCAAATGCTATAATTAATAGTATTTTTTATGAAATATGTCCTAAAAAAATTTATATTTAATGTTACTTGCACAATCCAATGAAAACAAAAACTTTAATGTTAATTTTCTCAAATCTCGGTAGCTGGCGCTTGACACACTAAGGCGTAACAGGGTACATTTAAGCCATTTGGTATCCAAACCCTAACGGGAAGATGATTCATAGGAAGAGAGGATGTCAGCCAAAAGGAGAGCATCTATCGAATAAAAATCTCCATTCAGAAGATATTTCAGTTTAAATTCAAATAAATCCATCATCAGTTCTTAAGAGATTATTGGCAATCTCAAGATGCACACCATTGAGATGCAGATAGGATTGTTATAAAACATATACAAAATTATATAAAAATACCATAATTCCATATCAGTTGTCAGATGCTCATCAGTCAACACAAACAAGTCTCAAAATGTACATCCGATATGCAAATATTATATTTTTATATAATTTTGTATATGTTTATATATATTAAATCTATCTGCATCTCTGATGTACACCTTGAGATTGCCAATAATCTCTTAAGAACTGATGATGCGTTTATTTAATTAAAACCGAAACGTCTTCTGTATGGAGATTTTTATTCGATAGATGCTCTCCTTTTGGCTGACATCCTCTCTCTAGTCTATCATCTTGCGTTATAGTTTGCCTTGGTAACAAAATATAAATATTTTCATTTTACATCTTGAATTCAAATCTATCAGCGGAAACTAAATAGATGTAGACACAAAAATCAACAGAACATAAATTTCAATTACCGAAGGAAGAGAAAGTTATGTGGTGTGCAAACCAGTCCACACAAGATTTTAATATCTCGAATTAAAATGTACCCTATTATCGGAAATTAAAAAATATCGACACAAAAAATCTGGTGAGACCAGTCACACCATATTTTTTAAATTTATTTACCCTTTTAAAGATTGGTGCAAAGTTATTAGAAATTATAATAATAATATCATAAAAAAAAATTGTATACTTCATTTACGTAAATTAATAAACTATCCCGCCTAAAATTAGAATATCGAAAAATTCCATTTCTAGTGCTTGAACGAACGAAATATGAATTCAAAGATGGAAGAATGATCTTTATTTTTAAAGTGTATTATATTTATATTAATAAAAATCTCGTCATCGAATTTTTGACATGATCGCAATACTTTTTCCCTCTATATATTTCATAAGCGTAAGAGAAAATAAAAAGAACATCCTCAATTAAAAAATAAATTCTTATAGTCTATGTATATTATTTTCTTGGAAAAATGTTATTTTTCCCATTTAGGCGTTATACGGTATTTGATATTGTATTTTTTCCAATTAGCATTTACACCCTTATGGCCTCATGTCAATGAAAGTAATAAATAAACTGTCTCTTTTGTCACACAGACACATAGACAAAATCTATTATATTTTTTTTGGCTCAATATTTCTTAGAAAGTAAAAATAATTACTTCTTAAAAGATGGGATTTTCCCAAGAGGGTTAAAAAGTGAACAACAAAAATAGGAGACAAAACTAAAGAAATTATCTTGAGACTAATATTTATTTTAAAAAAATCTGGTGTGACTGGTCGCACATCATACCTTTGGTAATCGAAAGTTGTGCTCTGTGCTTGTCACACCAGATTTTTTGTGTCGACGTATATTTAGTTTCCGACAGTACGGGACATTGTAAGTATTGGAAAATATTTATATTCTGTTACTATGACAATCATTTCTGCTATCTTTCCTACGAAGTACAAGAGTAAAGTTTTACAAAACTTCATCAATTTAATATTAAAATTTAAAAAAAATAATCTATTTTGCCTATTTCCAGTCTTTTTTTTAAATATATTTAAGCCCTTTCGGCATTTAGAACCCGTCTTTATTTAATGGTAGCCAATAATTTTGTGTCGCATGAGACGGGATTTGACCCCTATCACAAGAGGCGGATACTCTACCATTGTGCTATGACCCAAAGGCATGTCTAGTCATTAAGGACACTATCTATATTATTTTCGGTCTATATTATGGCCGAATATTTAATATAAATTTTTCCGGTCTTCATAGGGTTTTATAACAAGCAGCTCTGAATGATTGTGCTCAATTTATTTATTTTGGTTTTCTAGACATATTTATTTAAATAAATATATATATCTTAATAATATATATAATTTCTTATTTATTAACCTATTATATACCTGTATATCTGTTCCAGCAGAGTTTTTTTACTTTCTCTTACCTAGGTATATATGTAATATATATGAAATATATAGAGAGAAAGTATTGGATTCATGTCAAAAATTCGATGTCGAGATTTTGATGGATCTTCACGTTTTGAGGTCCCCTGATCCAAAAAAGTGGTTTTCGCGACATGGTCTGTCTGTGGGTGGGTGTGTGTGTGTGTCTGTGAACAAGATATCTCAAGAACGAAAAGAGCTAGGAGGTTGAAATTTTATATTTAAGTTAGACACCCCCATGGGACGTGACACGAAGCTTTTGAACAAAATCGACCAAAAAGTACTAGTACTTTACTGATGCACTTTTTCAGTTTTTTTCGATTTTCTCAAAATTTGCTCCAACGATTTTTTTAAAAATTCATATATCAACTATTAAGTTGCTCTTTCAAATGTATATTCTCATTTTGTGATTGAAATCTTCTGAAGACCACTTTACTCTTGTTCTCCATAGGAAAGATAGGAGAAATGGTTGCCATGGTAACAAAATATAAACATTTTGCCATACTTATAAATTTTACATCTTGAAAATCGAATGTACCATACTGTCGGAAACTAAATACATGTCGACACAAAAAGTCTGGTGTGACAAGCACAGTACACAACTTTCGATTACCGAAGGTAAGAGAAAGTTGTGTGCTGTGCGCCAGTCACACCAGATTTTTTTTATGAATTATTGAATCAATTGAAAATAAATAAAAAAAATCGAATACTTTCTCTCTATATATTTCATATATAGGGTATGAGAAACTGAATAAATAAATTGATATTTTAAAATATTTTCAACTTCAAATAAAATTTTATTTTTATCTGGTTATCATTCAAACAATACATAGGGGGAGACCGGGGCTAGTTGACACACTTTTTACTTATGATTTTTTTGGGGGAAGTGTATCATTTTTTTTATTTAAGTAAATATACCGTAAAATACTTTTAAGTCTTATGTACCTTTGTATATTTTACTTTCTCTTACCTCTATATACCGTAGTATATATATAGAGAGAAAGTATTGGATTCATGTCAAGATTTTGATGGATATACACGTTTTGAGGTCCCCTGAATCCAAAAAAAGTGGTTTTCTCTACATGGTCTGTCTGTGTGTGTGTGGGTGTGTCTGTATCCAATTTAAAGCATGAAGGAACTGAGCTAAGGGGTTGAAATTTTATATTTAACACCTCTAGGGCGTGAAAATAAGCTTTTAATCAAAATCGGCCAGAGTACTAGTACTTTACTGATGTACTTTTTAAGTTTTTTTCGATTTTCTCAAAATTCGCTCCAACTATTCTGATTAAAATTCAAAAATCAATTATTTTTTAGATGCTCTTTAAAATGTATATTCTCATTTTGCAATTGAAATCTTCTGAAGACCACTTTACTCTTGTATTTCATAGGGAAGATAGGAGAAATGGTTGCCATGGTAACAAAATATAAATATTTTCCCATACTTATAAATTTTTTTTTTTTTTTTTTTTTGAAACATTCACACTTTTTTCTATTTTTTTTTTTTTTGAAACATTCACACTTTTTTCTATTTTTTTTTTTTTTTTTTTGAAACATTCACACTTTTTTCTCATTCGCACTCACACTCACACACACATTCACACTGTCTTTTCGGCAGCTCAGGCCATATAAGACATTTACGATAACCGTTATTTATGAATTTATATATATTAGGGTCCAGGCATTTTTATATAAATTTTACATCTTTAATTCTAATACGGCGGAAACTAAATATATCTCGACACAAAAAATCTGGTGTGACAAGCACAGAACCCAACTTTCGATTACTGAAGGAAAGAGAAAGTTGTGTGCTGTGCGCCAGTCACACCAGATTTTTCCTTTTTAAGATATTTTTTCGCATCTCATTTTCCCTATTTATTTCAATTGTTTGTGAGGCAATACAATTGAAATAAATATTTGTGAACCCTTAACAACTTTCTCTTATTCAAATTTTCCTTTTTTTAGTTATCTTTTTAAAAACAATATTTTATTTATAAGAAAAAAAAAACACGTGTCCATATAACCGGACATTTCTTTCTTGTAAAACTTTAGGCTTAGAGAAGGGAAGAGAAAAGAAATATTAATCCCTCAATTGAAACAAACTATGAATGGTCGGCTCTTAGCACCTTTTTAGTGAGAAATAGTTCTTACAAATAAAACAAAAAGACGCCATTTGGATACCAAATGGCTTAAATAAGAATGCCTGGACCCCTAATATGTATATTAATCTATAACGGATAACGTATAAGTCTTATATGGCCTGAGTTGACGAAAAGACTGTGTAGTATGTGTATGTGTGTGTGATTGTGAATGAGAAAAAAGTGTGAATGTTTTTTATAAAAAAAAAAAAATTTTGAATTCAAATGTAATGTACGGTCTGAAAATAAAATCACGATCATTTTTGTAAAATTATTTTGTTTCATCAAATTTTCACCAACAACTAACTCCCTATCGTCCAAGAATTAATTTACCGTCTTCAATTTTTATTTAGTATATAAAAAGGGAGAGAGAGAGAGAGAGAGAGAGAGGGAGGGGGGAGAATCCTCCCTCTCCTTCATCAAAGGATTCCTTCCACTAATCTTTGACCCTCGGCAGAAATGCATCAATATCTCTGAATGTTGGATATTCATTTCATTTTATGAAAAGGCCTTTATGAGTTTATAGGCTCTAGTTTAAGAGAGATCTCAGGACGAATGTTGGTGGCTTCGGAAAATAAAACCAATGGATTATCAATTGATAAAATTCATAGGCGCCGGAACTGGGGGGGGGGCAAGGGTACATTGCCCCCCTGGCATCCTATAGGGGGGGGGGGGGGCAGAGGGGGCAATATTTTATCTTTTATTTCATTTATGATATATTTTTAATTTTGAAAAATAAAATCTTCTAAATTAAAAAAAAAAAGAGTAAGAAATTCATTTTTTTTCCAAAAATTTTTGAAAAAATCACTACCAATTTTTTAAAATTTTAATTTTATTAAAATTGTGATTTTTTTTTTTAATTTTTAAAGTTTTATAGCAGATTTGTTTTTGTTTTATACTATTTGAACATATTAAATTATTTTAATTTTCTAAAAAAAATTTTTTTGCCCCCCCCCCCCTGATTTAAATTCGTTCCGGCGCCCCTGATAAAATTTATTTATTTTTCCGACGTTTCTGTCTATCTGTCACGCTAAATTTGGGCAACTTGTAGTTGGGATTTTGAAACAAAATTTTATATACTTAAAGAGAACCTTTTAGGGATTACAGGTAAATTATTTTCGTCTCGAAATTTTTATAATTTTTTATGCTGGGTGGTAGAAAGGCATATTATATTGAGAACTCGATTTGTAAATGCCTTTCTACCAACCAGCACACGAATTTGGACAGTCAATTTCATTCTCGTATGCCGAAACCAGTGAGAGTTAATATATTAATAACCACATTAGTCCTGATGAAGGGAGGCGTTTAGACTATCGAAACGTCGACTGCATAGTGGAATAAATTTAGCCTCCAATAAAAGCGTGATCTTTTATCGTTCAATTGTTTTTGGTATTTGAAAATCGTTTTTGTCTTCGGGTTTGGTGTAGTTGGTAGCGTGCTAACCTCGTATACCAAAGGTCGCGGGTTCGACCCCAGGCAGTCCGATGATTTTATTTAAGGCAATTGGATACCAAATGGCTTAAATAAGAATGCCTGGACCACAAATATATATTATAAAAATAGCGGTTATCGTTTAAAGTCTTATATGGCCTAAGTTGCCGAAAAGACTGTGTGAATGTGTGTGTGAGAATGAATGAGAAAAAATGTGAGTATTTTTTTTTTTAAACACACACTTTTTTTCTCATTCACACAGTCTTTTCGGCAACTCAGCCATATAAGACTTTTACGATAACCGTTATTGATTAATATACGGAATTTTGGGAGGAAAGAAGTTTTTTAAAAAAAACCCATTTTTACAACTTTTTAACAATTTACTCCCATTTTTTTTAATAAAAAAGAGTTGTCACTTGGTGTTGTGATAAGCATCATTGAACTATTCGCTTATGCACAACACACAAGTGACAACTCTATTTCCTATTAGACTCTACAACAACTGAAGATGGCGCAATTAAAATTAGCCGAAACGTTTTGTTAAAGGAGTCTGTTTTATTAAATAGAGGCTACCTTCCTGGCTGCTGTCCTCCAAACCTCACTTACATATTTGGGGTCCAGGCATTCTTTGATCCAAAATGGCTTAAATAAAATCATCGGACTGCCTGGGGTCCGAACCCGCGACGTTTGGTATACGAGGTTAGCACGCTAACCCCTACACCAAGCCCCGAGGGCTTGTGAGTATTTAAAAAAAAAAAAAAGAGTCGATTTTGTAAATTAGCTTAATTAGCCCTAGTTCTTAAATGTCACTTTCGATACTTAACATTTAGATTAATTTATAGGAGTTACAATTGAAATTTAGTATATTCTATGGAAGTTGGAATCAATGTCTGGCCTTAAAATTAAGCCAGAAATCATTTTTGGAGAGGGAGAGTATATAGGAGTGATTACTCCCCCCCCCCTCTCTCCCTCCACAAACGAATATTCAATTTATAATAGTGTTTAAAAATGTTAGACTTTAGTGGGTTTGAGCCCGTAGCGAGGGCCCTTTTCGGATTGCTCTGTTGAGACTTTTTTTTTAAATTAGAGAGGTGAAGGTCCTTTCATTTCCAAACGGGAACTTGGAAGACAGTATTGCTCCACATTGCCTCAATCATCAGGAGGTAAACAACAATGAGAATATACATTTTAAAGAACTATATAAGATATATTTGATTTTTGAATTTTAATCGAAATCGTTGGAGCGAATTAATAGTATTTTTTATGAAATATGTCCTAAAAAAATTTATATTTAATGTAAAAGCTTAAAATTATTTTTACAATATTTCAATGCAGGATTTTCATTTTGCAAAAATGATTTATGTACCTAACACGTTGTTTCGAAGTACTTATTTTGATATTATTCCTGATAATGAAGATGAGGATCAGTGCGATTTCGAAAAGACAACAAAATAAATGCCCCGGGCTTGGCGTAGTTGATATCGCGCCTACCTTGGGCCCGGGATACCAAGGGTCGGGGGTTCGGATCCCAGGCAGTCCGATTATTTTATTTTAGCCAATTGGATACCAAATGGCTTAAATAAGAATGCCTGGACCCCAAATAAATATATATTAATAAATACTGAGTATCGTTTATAGTCTTATATGGCCTGAGTTGCCGAAAAAGATTGTGTGTATGTGTGTGTGAATGAGAAAAAGTGTAAGTGTTAAAAAAAAAAAATAATAAATAAATAATATTAAGTCGATTTCATTATTATAACTTTGATTTACGGCTTCCATGTTATTATTCAGGAATTAAAAGAACTTTAATAATAACTCCGTTTTAATTTTTGAATTATAAACCTAAAATTATTTTATACATACAGTATTTACTTGCACAATTGACAAAATAATTATATATAATCTAATCCAAACAATTTAAATCAGAAAAACTTTAATGTTAATTTTCTCTAATCTCGGTACCTGCCCCTTGACACAAAATTGCGTAACAGGGTCCATATAACAGGACATTTCTTTCTTGTATAACTCTAAGCTAGAGAAGAGAAGAGAAAAGAAATATTAATCCCTCAATTGAAACAAACTATGAATGGTTGGCTCTTAATGGCCTTAGCACCTTTTTAGTGAGAAATACTTCTTACAAATAAAACAAAAGGACAAGGGGACCAGAAAAATTGTATTTTATCTCGGTTGAATTTTTACAAAAGAAGAAGACAACTGGTCAACAAAGAATACAAAAAAAATATTTTTCTTTTGTAAAGCAAAGAGATCAATTTGGTTAACTACCTGTCAGTGCTAACCTGTCAGCCCGTCATTAGAATTCCAACTCTTAACTGGTTTTCAATATACTTAAAAATTTTACTATTCTTCATATAAATCAAAGGTTCTCAACGTAGACGATAACGCCCCCTTTGTAGGCGTTTGAGACTTTCAGCCAAAAAAAATACACGCTAATCACGCACTAAAGTAAAGTAAAAATTAATATCGTTTAATTTTTGTTATTGTAGGTATTGTATTCATTTTTATCACGTGGATTTTTAGTACTGTAGCAATGTTGGTAACTAAAAAGAGAAATCGGCTTCATGCTACTGAACGCGGCCGGCGACTTTCGGTTATTTTTAAGTAAAATCGAGCCTGATTTTAGCAAACTCGTTAAAATGCATCAAATCAACCTTCTCATTAGATATGCCTTTTTAATGTTAATAAAAATATTGCTCGATGCGCACAGTGGTTCAAAATGCTATTCTAGCTGGACAAAATTAATATTGAAACAAAAATAACTTTTTTCGGGGTACTTTTATTAAATAACAATAAAAATATATTAAAAGCCTTCATCGCTGCTCATGGGCGTAACTAGGGGGGTCCCAGGGCCCCCCCCCAGAAGGCTCCCCCCCAAGAGAAATTGAGACAATATGGGGCATTCCAAGCCCCCTGGAGGATGGCTCAGTCCCATGGCTACCCCCTCCCCCAGTCGAATTCCCTAGTTACGCCTATGTTGCTGCTGAAAATCAGATATAATTCTTCAACCCTCGTCTCCTCCTCATCTGCAATTCACACTTGCTGTTGCGGTCGGTTTTTAAACAAAAATATTAGTTCAGCAGCCGCTTTTGATACAATTTCAGGAAATTCGACTACACTGTCGAGCCATTTTATTAAAAAATTTTGTAATATATGATGCTTTTTGCCCGTGACCCCTCGAATAAAGCTCTTCGAGTGAATGCGTTGTCCATTGTTTAAACTGCAATAAAAACCAAATATGGTGATATATGGTTGTAAAATTTGTTATCTAAACTCTACAATACTCCTTCTAATCAAACATTATTACTAAATGACGGAGACTAACGGAGAATCTTTTATAAGCATAAATAAAGTAGCAAAATTGATTTAATTTTAGTTTGTAACTTTATTATTTCTTAATTATATTGTTATAACATAATTTTAAAAGTACATACTTTTAGATTAAAGTCTAAAAGAAGAGAATTGATAGTCGTTGAGCAATTTTTGTCGAATCTGCCGTAGAATAATCGTACAAGTTAGGAGAGGTAAAAATGAGTAAAAATTGACAATTGAATTTGACCCTTTTTTAACTGCAAAATACAAACAGCCCTCGCATAATCGGAGAAATTCAGGGACATATTCTGTCGGTATAGACATCAGAGAATAGTTTGCAAGTGATTCAAACTTAATTACAGAAAAAACAATTTTGAATTTTGTCCAGCTAGAATAGCATTTTGAACCACTGTGATGCGTTTTAAAATAATTGATCCCATTGAAACATTCTTCTTTCATTCTTCATTTTCAAATATATTGAAATATTTTAGCAAATAAAACCAGTTAAGAGTTGGAATTTTAATGACAGGCTATATAATGAGCACTGACAGGTAGTTAACCAAAATGGCTCTAATACTCTTTGCTTTACAAAAGAAAAATATTTTTTTATTTTGTATTCTTTGTCCAGTTAGTTGTTTTCTTTGTAAAAATTCAACCGAGATAAAATACAATTTTTCTGGCGCCTTGAAGTCCCTTGTCTTTTTGTTTTATTTGTAAGAACTATTTCTCACTAAAAAGGTGCTGAAGCCTTAAGAGCCGACCATTCATAGTTTGTTTCAATTGAGGGATTAATATTTCTTTTCTCTTCCCTTCTCTAAGCCTAGAGTTTTACAAGAAAGAAATGTCCGGTTATGTGGACACGTGTTTTTTTTTTCTTATAAATAAAATATTGTTTTTAAAAAGATAACTAAAAGAAGGAAAATTTGAATAAGAGAAAGTTGTTAAGGGTTCACAAAGATTTATTTCAATTGTATTGCCTCCCAAACATTTTGAAATAAATAGGGAAAATGAGATGCGAAAAATATCTTAAAAAGGAAAAATCTGGTGTGACTGTGGCACAGCACACAACTTTCTCTTACCTTCAGTAATCGAAAGTTGAGTTCTGTGCTTGTCACACCAGATTTTTTGTGTCGACATGTATTTAGTTTCCGCCGTATTAGAATTTTTTTTTTTTTTTACATTTACCTCCGGTCCGTATTAGAATTCAAGATGTAAAATTTATAAGAATGTGAAAATATTTCTATTTTGTTACCATGGCAACCATTTCTCCTATCTTTCCTATGAAGAACTAGAGTAAAGTGGTCTTCAGAAGATTTCAATGACAAAATGAGAATATACATTTTAAAGAGCATCTAAATAATAATTGTTTTTGAATTTTAATCAAAATCGTTGGAGCAAATTTTGAGAAAATCGAAAAAAACTGAAAAAGTGCATCAGTAAAGTACTAGTACTCTTTGGCCGATTTTGTTCAAAAGCTTCGTGTCACGTCCCAGTGGGAGTGCCTAACTTAAATATAAAATTTCAACCTCCTAGCTCTTTTCGTTCTTGAGATATTTTGTTCACAGACAGACACACACACACAGACAGACCATGTCGCGAAAACCACTTTTTTGGATTCAGGGCATCTCAAAAACTGAATATCCATCAAAATCTCGACATCGAATTTTTGACATGAATCCAATACTTTCTCTCTCTAATATATATTAACATATATATAGAGGTAAGAGAAAGTAAAAAACATTCGCCTGTTGTTTACCCCGTGATGAATGGGGCAATGTGGAGCAATACTGTCTTTTTTTTTGATTAAAACATTCACCTTTTTTCTCTTCACCCACACTCACACAGTCTTTCGCAACTCAGGCCATTTAAGACTTTAGACGAAACCGTTGTAAGTAATATATTATGGGTCAGATTCATTCCACACCATTTAACACCACTCCCCCCGACCCGACTAGAGCAATACTGTCTTCCAGGTTCCCGTTTGGAAATGAAAGGACCTTCACCTCTCTAATTTTTAAAAAAAAGTCTCAACAGAGCAATCCGAAAAGGGCCCTCGCTACGGGCTCAAACCCACTAAAGACTAACATTTTTAAACACTATTATAAATAGAATATTCGTTTGTGGAGGGAGAGAGGGGGGAGTAATCACTCCTATATACTCTCCCTCTCCAAAAATGATTTCTGGCTTAAATAAATTCACGACCAGCATTGGTTCTTCTTCCTAATTTTATACCAAATATTCAAATGAAAATCCTATAAATTAATCTAAATGTAAAGTATCGAAAGTGACATTTAATAACTAATTAAGATTAATTATTTTCCAAATGGACTGCCAATGGAGTAAAGCAACAGTCACCACAATCTTAGCGGTTAAGCAATGTCAAGTGTGACGAAAGCTCTAGATTGGTGACCCTGAGGAAGCGTGTTGAACGTCCCCCGATAGCCATCGGTATTTCAATATCTATAATTATAATCCCTAAATGATCTGGGCAGCTGACAGTGCAAATAAAAAAATAAATAAATATATCCTTTGTTCTATGAGCCGTACGCAGAATTTTATAATTAGAGGGAGATATAGAAGCTATAAATTCCCTTTCCTGTGTAGATATGAAAGAGTTAACGTTGATGAAAGGAGGATGCAGCCAAGAGTCTCTAATAAAAAATTATTTTTCAGGACGTTTAATTAATATTATAATTAGGGTCCGACCGAAACAAGATTTTCAGCTGTAACCGAAATCGAAAACGAATTTCGGCCTCAATCTTAGTTTCGGCCAAAACCGAAACGGAAACAGTTGCGTTCTGTGCTTGTCACACAATATTTTTTTATAATTATGAAAAGGGGAGGGTCCCCCACAGGCGGGCCAGCTGAGGGGTGCCAGGGGGCGAAAAAAAGGCAGTAATAAAAAGAAAATTCATTTTCCTTATTCTTTCTTAATATCATTAATTAATATCCGAGATGAATTTGCAGAAGGCTAGCTAGGATTTTTTGGCGATCAACTTTCTTCCAATTCGTACAAAGAATGAATTTGTCCTTCAAATAGCTCTTGAGATTTAGCAAGGATTTATTATCATATCCGGAGAATAGGAATTTTTGAAATGCTAAAGAAATCTTTATAAAAGACCACACATTTGTTTGCTAAATCAAATGAGACATTCAGCACATAAGTTATACTTTCTAATGAAAATTTTGCTAACATTCACATTGGACTATAATCAAATTAAACGAATGAGTTTTTTAAAAATTGAGAGCAACACACCTCTAGTCTCGATATTAGTTTAAGATTGTTCAGACATTAGGGCACTTATAAAGATTAAAAACTTTGTTTCTATGTAATTTAACTATCTGCATATTTTTAAGGGGTAGCAGCCACAGCACAGCACACAACTTTCTCTTACCTTCAGTAATCGAAAGTTGTGTTCTGTGCTTGTCACACCAGATTTTTCGTGTCGACATGTATTTAGTTTCCGACAGTACGGTGCATTTGAATTCAAGATGTAAAATTTATAAGTATGGGAAAATATTTATATTTTGTTTCCATGGCAACCATTTCTCCTATCTTTCCTATGGAGTACAAGAGTAAAGTGGTCTTCAGAAGATTTCAATGGCAAAATAAGAATATACATTTTAAAGAATCTAAAAAATAATTGATTTATGAATTTAAAAAAAAATTGTTGGAGCGAATTTTGAGAAAATCGAGAAAAATTGAACAAGTACATCATTAAAGTACTAGTACTCTTTGGCCGAATTTGATTAAAAGATTATTTTCACGCTCCCGGGAGGTGTTTAACTTATATATAAAATTTCAGCCTCATAGCTAAATTCCTTCATGCTTAAAATTGAACACACACACCCACAGACAGACAATCGTCTCAAAACCTCGATATCGAATTTTCGACATGAAACCAATACTTTCTTCTCTTTTTTTGTGAAAGAAAGCCCCCCCCCCCCCCCCGCGCCCCCCCGCGCGCGCCGCGGTTCCACCAATACTTTCTCTCTATATATATTAGCATAGATAGAGGTAAGAGAAAGTAAAAATAGATAAACCAAACACATACAATCATTTAGCTGGAAGGTCTAGAATGAAATGCAATTTGTCCCTTATATTCCTATGGGGAACACTAACGCCATCTCTTGCCGCCTCGAGTCAATCGTGTTTTAACGGTTTTCCGAGACGCGCACCTTAATAATATTAAAAGGAGGAGGTTCGGTGGCTAATCGGATAAGCTGCGGATTACGAATCTAGAGATGCTTATCAACTCTGGTTCAAATCCCACTTGCCGTGAAAATTCTCAAACATTGTCAATGTCTCCTCCCTCTCTCTGTAATTTGTGTTAATCTCTATTGAAAGATGGGAAATTTAAAAAAAAAATAATCACTTCCTAAATTTACTAATACATTCAACAAAACTGTCAAAGTTTATAGTATAATCTTATATCTGACTAATAATTAAAATAAACACTCGTACACCTTATCCTCTTCTTCACATAAAAAGAAGGCCAAGATCATAATTTCTATTAAAATTTAATTTTCTCTATATCTGATTGTGAGTTGATAAAGCAAATCTCATGGCATTTTTGGAGTCAGGACTGCCCATATACCCAGGAATACCACTAAATTTCAATGAAACAAAAATTTTTTTTTTGTTGGCCTTTCTAATTATTACCCCCATTCTTTGAATGCATCACTGTCTCTCCCTCTGGCCTACACCAAAAACTTCGCCCCCTACCCCCTCCCCCAGCTATTTATTTATGACGTTTAAAATAAAAATATTTGACATAACATAAAATACTAAAATAAGGAAGATTCCTAGTTTAAATTAAGGTAAAATAAAGGGGTGAGTGACGCCCTCGGTATGGTGTAAGAGCCATGGGACGGACCGTCCCCATTTACACCTTTTCTTCCTCTCCTACTTTTTGTGTTTGGCCTCTCAGGTCTTCTCTCTAATCTATTCAGATTAGCAATCTTATTTTCATTTTCTGCAAAAAAAAAAGGGTAGCTCTGTCCCTTTCCTTTTTTTTTTTTTTTTTTTTGATGTTTGCAAGGCGAAAAATGATTTTATAGGTCACTAGGTAGGAATTCCTTTGCAGTCCTTCGAGCCGGTGTAAGGATCCTTCACCTGTTGACTTTTTTTTTTTGTTTGTTTGGAAAAAAATTAGCAAGTGAATATAAATATTGAAGGGTATGAAAAGAAAGCAGCCGCACCCAGAGAAAGGGATTCCAAGGGTTTCGGGCAAAAAGTGTCATCTCCAGCACAGAAGCAGTGGATAATAAAAATTAAATCGATATGGTTTTATTTTTTTTTTGACCTGAAGTCTAGACAAGCAATGGAAGAAAAAATATCTGGTGTGACGCACAGTACACAACCTTTACGTAATTGAAAGTTGGTTGTCACGCCATATTTTTTTCTGTTGGGATATTATTTAGCAGTGTCTTCAATAGATCTCACTCCCAAAAAAAAAACCCCCCCCCCCCCCACTTAAATAACCGACACACGGTGTCTGATTTCCTCCATGAGTGTTTCCGTGCATGCTAGCTTGCAGTGAGTGATACCGCGGGCAAGGAGCCCGGCAGGCTTGGCTGATGGCCGAAGCGTGTTCGTTTGTTCGGGTTTGTTCGTTGGGAAGAAAAAAAAGTCCAAAAAAGATATTTTAATCTTTCTCAGCAATTTATTTCTAAATAAACTTTAAAAAACTAATTCAAGTTATATTAAAAAATATTTTCCGCAAATTTTAAGTAAAAAATATTTTTTAATTAAATATTTTAAAAATGACATTTTATTAATTAAAATTAATTAAAAAAAAAAAAAATGAAATCTATATGACTTGACTTTAAATATATTTTCTGCAAATTTTAACAAAAAAGTAAAAATATAAATTAATAAGTTAAATCTCAGTATTATTTTTTTTATAAATAAACACTTAAAATGCTTTATTTAGTAAGTAAATGAACAGCTGATTGAACAAAGTCAGCCATGTTGGATAGGCTATATCACGTGATAAAATCCGACTCTGTGATTGGTCAACTTCTCTAGCTTGAGTGAAAAATAGAACCAAAGCTATCAGGGAAATTATGCAAGGAAACACTTGCAAGGCTCATAAATGACGTCATATCCGGCAGAGAAACACTCGAGGCAGCCTGCTTGAGTGCAATAACGCACCGTGTGAATCCACCTTTAGCTGAAATTCGGCTTTCCAAAATTATAGCACTTAAGAAAAAAATTGATAACATGAACTATAATCATGATTACTATAAAGAGTTTGTATGTAGTATTACCGTCTGGCCCGTTCTCCTCGCAAAGGTAATAACAATATCCGATTGATAACTTTGATTCCAATAAACGGAGTGCACTGTATATGTTTTTTGCATCACGGATGAAAAAAAAACTCTATTAGGGGTGTCCAATGTTTAAAAAAACTAAAAAAATTCAATTTTTCTAAACTTTTAGTCGCACTTTGCACTACTAAACCACATCCGATTGCGCAGAAACTTTATTCTTATTCTTATATATTCTTATATTCTTATTCTTTATATATATAATTATTCTGTACGTGTGTATGTGACTGAACTCCTCCTAAACGACTAAACCAATTATGATGAAATTTTCTGTGTATGTTTGTGAGAATCCCGGACAGGTTTTGTTTAACAAATAAGAATAAGTTAATGAGTAATTAACCGTTAAAATAAGAAAAAAATAAAAATTAGGAGAAATAGTTGCCATGGTAACAAAATATAAATATTTACCCATGTTTACGATTTTTTTTATTTATTTACATTTTGAATTCTAAAATATCGGCGTGTCTGTGTACCGGGAGAGTCCCGGAAAGGATATGATTCACAAAAAATCTTAAGTTCATGAATAATTAACCGTTAAAATAAACTCTATATATAAAAATGGAAAGGGAAAATGTATGTACCGGTATGTATATAAGCCGAAGGCGAGCAGGGGGTCCAGGGGCGCAGCCCCGCTGCTGACAGCCCCGCCGAAGGCGGGCTTGCGTCTAGTATTTCTATATATTTCAACTAGGCCTATCTACATATTTTTAAGAGGTAACATCTTAAAAAAATCTAGAAAATTCAAAAAAGACCCACTTAAGAGCACATTTTCTACACTGTAAAAAAAATTTTGAATTTGATTTTACAATTGTGTAGGAAGCAAATTTCACAAACAAAAACTACTAAATTTAGTAAGTCTTAACAAAAACCATTTACAAAATGTATTGTAATTTTCGAAAGCCGTTTGAAAATTAGAATGAAAATGTATTGTAATTTTAGAATTCCCAAACTGCTTTCGAAAAAAAATACAATTTTTAACCAAAATTACTATACAATGTAGGTAAAATTACAATTCATACAGCTCTATTTTTCGAAGAAAATTGTAATTTTAAAATGTTTTTTTTTGTTGTAAATATTTGAACGCATAAATTTGTAAATTTAGTAGATAAATGCATAGTAGTTATCATTTACAAGGGAAATTTGTAAATTTAGTCAGCATCTAGGGGGGGTGGGTGCGGCCCAGGCGGATACAGGGGCAAATTGAAGAAAGATTTACTAAAAAAAGGAAATGATATGAATTTTGTAGAGAATATTTTAAGAAGGGGCGAAATTTTTTGCCCCTCCCCCTAAAATTTCTAGTTCCCCAATTTAGTATTCCAAAACAGACAAAAATTAAGATTTTTTTTTTTGCAATGTAAATCACATTTAAAGAAATTTGTGTAGATGATAGAATCGTTTTTAAATAGAAACATCCCGGACCTTAGAGCGGGAACTCTATTTATATATATAATCGATTATCCTACTGAGATGAGGAGCCTGCAACTTATATGCATGTGTTTGTGTGTTTGTGTGTGTTTTACTACTCAACAGCAAGAGAGAGGAGGGAATCCAGCGAATTGGAGTCCAAAAAGCTTCAAGGTCATTCATTCCTTGTGTGCTGGAACAAAAGAAATTTTACTTGCATGGAGAGAGAGAAGAGAAGAAGAAGATGATGATGACTTCGTCGTCGTCGTCGTCGTCGTTCTAGCCAATCCTACCAAATTAATTACTTTTTAAAAGCAATTTATTATAAAAACAAAAAAAAATCAACCTCCCACTACACGGATATTTTTTTTTTTTTAATAAATTCCTTATTAACAACAATTTTGACAACTTAAGGAATGTTGGAATATTATAAATCACAAAGATTAGGATGATGATTGATCAAATAAGAATGTGAAAAATTCTTTTTGTACAATTGAGACAAGTTAAGGAAAATTTATTACAATTTATATTTAACACCTTGTCTAACAGGTTCTTTTTATTTATTTGGAATTAAGATCACGAAATTCTCATCTAAAAAAAATCTATACCAAAATTTTAGAGACAATACAAATATGAAATGGTTGAATAAAATCTGGTGTGGCTGGTCCCATTACCTTCAGGAAGAGAAAGTTGTGTTCTGTGCTTGTCACATCAGATTTTTTGTGTCGACATGTGATTAATTTCCGACAGTACGGTACATTCGAATTTCAAGATGTAAAATTTATAAGTATGGAAAAATATTTATATTTTGTTACCATGGCAACCATTTCTCCTATCTTTTCTATAAAATACAAGAGGAAAGTGGTCTTCAGAAGATTTCAATGACAAAATGAGAATATACATTTTATAGCGAATCTAAAAAATAGTTGATTTTTGAATTTTAATCAAAATTGTTAGAGCGAATTTTGAGAAAATCGAAAAAAACTGAAAAAGCACATCAGTAAAGTACTAGTACTCTTTGGCCGATTTTGTTCAAAAGCTTCGTGTCACGTCCCATGGGGGTGCCTAACCTAAATATAAAATTTCAACCTCCTAGCTCTTTTCGTTTTTGAGAAATTTTGTTCACAGACACACAAACACATAGACAGACCATGTCGCGAAAACCACTTTTTTGGACTCAGGGGACCTCAAAACGTGTATATCCATCAAAATCTCGACATCGAACTTTTGACATGAATCCAATACCTTCACTCTATATATAAATATTAACATTAACTGGGATGGAGGGCAACGAAGAAGCAGATAAGCTTGCAAAAAGGGGATCAGAAACACCTTTTACTGGACCAGAGCCATTCAGCGGAATTCGGATGAACACCATCCGGGCGACTCGGGATTCAAAGGAAAAGAACGAAAGAGAACGGCTATGGAGAGATTATCCAAAACTGAGGCAATCAAAAGAACATTTAACCAGAAGAGAACTGCGGGCCCTCGGGGCTTGGTGTATAGGTTAACGTGCTAACCTCGTATACCAAACGTCGCGGGTTCAGACCCCAGGCAGTCCGATGATTTTATTTAAGCCAATTGGATACCAAATGGCTTAAATAAGAATGCCTGGACCCCATATATGTATATTAAATCAATAACGGTTATCGTAAATGTCTTATATGGCCTGAGCTGCCGAAAAGACAGTGTGAATGTGTGTGTGAGTGTGAGTGTGAATGAGAAAAAAGTGTGAATGTTTAAGAGAACTGCGGATTGCCTGATACTTAGTAAGAACAATTTCATCTGCTAATGTTAAAATGTTATGACTGGACTTCTGGCCAAAATGGCATACAAATGCCGAAGGCCAATAAATAAATAATAAATAGTTGAAGAACAAGTTGAGAATATTGACGGGATTCTTAACAGGACACTGCAGACTCAGGGGGCATCTGATGAAACCTGGTCTGGAAGAAATTGACATACGCAGATTCTGTGAATCAGCAGAAGAGACCCCAAGGATTGTGGAGCTCTGATCCACAAGAGAAGAAAAATATGGGGAGCATATTGTCTGTCATCGAAGGAGCTTCTATCCTTAGAATTGCGCCAGATGCTCTGAAGCTACCGGTCTGGAAAGGATACTCTGAACAGGGTAGGAGGATGATAGAAAAGGGGGCAGAATAGATCCAGGAGGTCGCAGTGCAACATACACCCCATCGAAAAAATCTACAAATCTACATGGCCAAGCAGACGGACACTCCGCAATTATTCAATTCAACATTTTTACCTTAATAGCAAGTGGTGAAAAAACGGTGAAAATGTTGTCTAGACAAACGGACAAAGCAAGTTAAATAAAAGCGATTAAAAACAACAAAATATTTCATCACTTATTACGAGATAATAAAAAAAAAAAAAAAACATTCTCATTCAACCATGAAATTTTTCCTTATTCAAATTTTGAAATTATAATCGTTAAAAAACAAAAAAAGAATTTGCCTGATAAGATAATTGTTTTTTAATGAATTAACTAACAACATTTGGTATGTTTAGATATTTATATTGGAACGATGAGTAAGTGCTTAAAGAATTTTTAATCCCATTTATAATAAAAATAGAGAAGGAAAAATCAACATTCACACGCCGAGTGAGAGAGAAAGAGACAAAGCAAGTTCAATATAACAGGTACGCGGGTGGTGGGGATGATAGATTTGAGTAGCTATATGTGGTGCTGTACAGTATATAGCGCCCCAATCTGCATGCGTTGTTGTTGTTGTTGTTGTTGCTGTTGAGACTTGAATCCAAGGCTGCTGGCTGACTGACTGAGTGACTGACTTGGCTCTTCTCCTCCTCCTTCTCCATCTCGTGCTGTTGTTGTTGTTGTTGTGTTGTTTCTGTTGCTTTTTGAGCGTCCAACGGACGGACGGATATTACTCATTCGGACGGCATGCAGCTGAGAGGAACTCACTCTCACTCACTCACTCACTTCTCAATGGTTTTTAATGGATATTTTTTGGAATTTTCGGAATTGGTCTTCACTAACTAAATTAAAAATTTTTTTTTTGTTTCATTTTGATTTATTAGATTTTTTAAAATTTGGCCGCAATTTAAATTTGTGTTGTGCTATCACACCAGAGTTTTTTTGTGTTGAGATATATTTAGATTCCCATAGCATCTTAGTTAACTTGACCACTTGCATTTCATAAGTAAAAATATCTGGTGTGACTGGTCGCACAGCACTCACAACTTTCTCTTACCTTTTGTAATCGAAAGTTGTCTTCTGTGCTGGTCACACTTGATTTTTTGTGTCGATATATTAAGGTGCGTACACATCTCTGCTCTGCTCCGCTCGCGAGCAGTTCGCGGCTCGTGTTCGTTGTTTGTCCCATGTTCGTTGAAATTATTTATTTTGACGAACCTGCCTCGATCCAAAGAGATGGATCACGGCGAGCAGCTCGCGAGCATCTCAAAACAACGAACATGGTGCTCGCGAGCGGAGCAGAGCGCAGATGTGTACGCACCTTTAGAATTCAAGATGTAAATAAACGTGGGTAAATATTTATCTTTTGTTATTACTTTTTGCAACCATTTCTCCTATGAAGTACAAGAGTAAAGTGTGCTTCAGAAGATTTCAAGGGCAAAATGAGAATATAATTTCAAAGAGAACCTAAAAAATAATTGATTTATAAATTTTAATCAAAATCGTTGGAGCGAATTTTGAAAAAATCGAAAAAAACTGAAAAATTATATCAGTAAAGTACTAGTACTTTTTGGCCGATTTTGTTTAAAAGCTTATTTTCACGCTCCAGGGGGGTGCCTAACTTAAATATAAAATTTCAACCTTCTAGCTCTTTTCGTTCTTGAGATATTTTGTTCACACACACAAACACACACAGAGACATGCAGACACACAGAGAAATTATTTCTTTTTTGATTCAGGGAATCTCAAAATGTGTATATCCAATAAAATCTTGAAATCGAATGCTTGACATGAATCCAATACTTTCTCTCTATATATTAACATATATAGGTAATAGAAAGTAATAATTAAAATAAATCCAATGGTCATTCCTTTAGTGATAGAAAATTAAATTCATTCTCCACTTCATCTAATCTTCATTTTAGTGCATTTTTTGCTCCCAAGTTTTATTCCGCATGTTAACGCCTGAAAGGTTGGCAACTTGCAATGCAAGAGTAAGACAAGAGAAGAAAGAATAGTCTGTCGCTTTTGCACTTATAACTGGGGAGCGGAAAAAAGCCTTAAAAGTCAATTCTTTTTACTTTCTCTTACCTATGTATATATGTAATATATATAGAGAGAGAAAGTATTGGTTTCATATCAAAATTTCGATGTGGACATAGGTCTTCACGTTTTGAGATCCCCTGAATCCAAAAAAGTGGTTTTCCTATGGTCTTACTATTGTTAACTAACTCTGTTAACTTCCTCTCAAAAAACTTCACAACTTACAATAAATACTCTTTATTAATCGGGACACAACCAAATACACGTTAATTACAGAAAAATCAATAAACAACTAATAATAACAAAGTCCCAACGGGGGGGGGGGGGCCCCCCCCCCCAATCCCCCTTTGATCCATCTCCCTTATCTCATGACGTCACCATCTCTTCTCTCTTCTTTCTTCTTACACTATGTGTCTGTGTGTGGGTGTTTGCGAGACGTTGCGAGTATCTAAGCGGGCCCGGAGTGTGATGCCGTCTCACAAGGCATGAAGCCAGTGCAGCTTTTGATTATATTGCTTCTTATTTTCTCCGCAGTGAACAGTGAAGCGCTCTAAGCAATTTTTTTTTTTTTTTTGAGTACCTATTTGTAAGAAAATTTTAAGAAAAAAAAATGTTTGCCCTCCCCCCCCAAGAAAAAGTTGAAATGACGCCACTGTGCGCTAGGCAAGAAATCAAATAAATACAATATAATGAAATGAACGATATTTTACAGAAAATGAATGATCTATTGAATTTGTAGGCTATATGTAAAAGTCAGATTATATTAACACAGTAAGAAGTCGGAGAGCTGGCGACAAAAATGAGCAAGAGTTTTCTGAAGGCTAATATTTTCAGAATAGGTTGCATTTTAGTAATGGAAAGATAGTCTAGAGTCAGCGCATACCGGGGCGTTTAGCGGGAATAAGCCCGTAAAGTTGTGGAAAAATGGTTTTTCGCAAATATCTCGAAAAATATGCGGTTTTCCGCAAAAATTCATCTATACATAAATAATCAAAATTAAAAAAACAAACAAAAATAGTCTAGTACATAATCACGCTAAAATGAACGGTTCAGGTCATATAGAGGGGTAAAATTTGTAATTCTAGCAATGGTTGTTATGGTACCAAGATATAAATAGTTCCTGATGCCCTATAGGCTACGTTTCAACATTACCAGCAGCTTCTATGAATTCTTTAAAACTAATTACAAATATTACCCCTCTATATCTCCTGAACCGTTAGCGGTTAGCGTGATTATGTACTAGACCACTTTTGTTTGTAATTTAATTTCAATTATTTTTGTATAGATGAATTTTTGCTGAAAAGTCCATACACTTGCACTATGTGCATAATTCCCGATAACTGAAGATGGCCAAATAAATTCAGGCCGAAACGTCTTATCCTGGGAGTTTTATTAACCTGGACAACCCCAATTTGGCTGATATCACCAATTCTCCACTGTAAAGCCCATAGTTTTCGAGATATTTGCGAAAAACCATCTTGCCGCAACTTTTCCGGCTTATTCCCGCTAAACGTCCCGGTATTGCAAGTGCTGACTCTAGAATGAATATCTTTCCATTGCTAAAATGCAACCTATTCTGAAGATACTAGCCTTCAGAAAACTCTTGCCCATTTTTGTCGCCAGCTCTCCGACTATTAATGCTATCACCTCTAAATTACGACACCTCTCAAGCCCTACAGGCTACGTTTCCACATTACCAGCAGCTTCTAAGATTGCACCTCTTCCTCTATTGAATTCCCTGAAAACCTGCAAACTAATCTAAAGGTCTAATTTAAATCAAGTGAATCAATAAATTTAGACTGAAATGTTTGGGAGATATTTTTAAATAAAAATTAAAAGTTGACCATGATCCGTGGCTCAGAGAGAAGATATTAGCTTCTCGTGCCTAGGGTCCCGGGTTCGCTTCCCGTCCCAAGCGAGAAAAATTTATTTCATTTTTACCATTTGAAATAAAAATAGGAATGGGGTCTAAATGGCCTTAGATGCCGAGAAAGACCTTAAATAAATAAAAAAATTAAAAGCACCTTTTTTGACAACTTCTGATAAAACGGTTTCAGTTTGATAGCTCTTAATTGAGAGAGATAGAGAGAGAGAGAGAGAAAGGAATTTAATAATAAATAACATGAATTTAAATCCTTAAAGAGATAGGTCGGGGCTGCTGTCGCAGAACAAACAGGTCTTAATGCCTCCTTCCTTGCTTCAGCAAGTAGAAAAAAAAAAACCATCTCAGTGTATAAAATGTAGTAGTCTTTTCAAACACGGAGAAATGAATGGCGGGTACGGTGGCAGTGGGGCAGGAAAGGAGGGGGGAGGGGGAGAGATTTTTTTTTATTTTTTTCATATAAAAAGGCGCCTGGGTATCCTGACCTAGGTTAAGGAGAGAGAGAGAGTTGCCGTCGCCGCCCTCGGGATCCCATTCATGCGCGCCTCCGGGACATCAGCATCCCTCTGCCCTCTCACTCACTCTTTCTCTTCCTCTTTTCTTTTCTTTTTTTTTTGTGTATGCCTCACCTCCTCTTCTCATTCATTCCCTTTCTCTCTCCTCTTTAATGTCTATTTACCGTCATCGATAGATTAAATAAACTAGACGCATTCATGACCTACCCTTATCAATGAATGCATCGACTGTTAAGGAGGCTACACACGAAACTGCAAACTTGACAAGCATGCATGTGCAAGCAAATTGTAGCGTCTTTAGGAGAATTTTGCGCAAGCCGCTTGATGATCGATTAATCATGCACAAGCATATTTGCGCAAGCAAAACTTTCCGTCAAGAATCTCCTCCCTATTTATGTGAAATTAAAATGGTTAAAATTACCACAGAGACGTCTGTACTCACTTGGAGTATTTTTATATAAACTTTTCAGGGGTAGGGAACCAACTTTTTCAGACAAGAAATATGGTAGTTGAGAGGGACTGGGCAGGATCTTCATATGCCTTTACACAGGACAACCATTTATGGAAATTCATTCGCCATCCACTCTGTCAGATTTTGGAACTCGCTCCTTGAGTCCCTGAAGTCCTCGCCTACATTATATATTTTTTGTCATCGGCTGGAGAGGTATTTGATAGCAAATTAACTCATCATTGGGAAAAAAATAAATAAATAAATCAAATAACTAAATAAATCAATCAATAACTGGGAATTTATTTCTTTTTTATTAAGAATTAATTTATCATACCTGTATAAATAGTATAAGCTTAATATATAATGTGTATAAGACTGATTATATTTTAAAAATTTGTTATACTTATGTAAAACCGGAGATAAATAACTCCAAACATGTACCTTTACGGCTCTGAAGAGATCAAATAGTTCTCAGGGCCATCAATAAATTCTATTCTATTCTATTCATTTTATAGACGTCTTGACATTTGATATTTATTTAATATATTTTAATTCATTTAAAATTTCAATTTAAATATTAATATTTATTGTGTCTCTGTTTAAAGCAAGTGAGTATTTCTTGTTATCTTGAGAATAAATAAACTTCTGAGTTTGACATTTTTAGGTTAATTTTCGGCATAAGCATGCTTGTGCTGAAGGGAATTTGTGCATGCTGGTACAAAAAGATTGCACATGCATGCTTGTCAAGTTTGCAGTTAAATGTGTAACAGCCTTTAGAGATAAATATTCAGGTGACTTTGTTACGTCAAAGGAATCCTTTTTTTTAATGGCAGCCAATTAAAAAGTCGATGGATTAGGCCCAACACCACCTTTTACTTTTATTGTCAGTCAGTGATGCCTAATTGAAGCAGAAAACCGAAAAATAACAGAGACCAACAAAAAAAAAAAAGACTTCTTTTGGTGCATTGAAATTTAGAGTAGATGAGTAGCGCTGATTCCAAAAATGCTATCAGCTTTTTTAGTCTTAGAGATATAGAGAAAATTAAATTTTAATAGAAAATGTGCTCTAAAGCGGCTCTTAGTCTGAATTTTCTAGAGTTGTTAACCCTTAAAAATATTCAGAGAGATGAAATACACTGTAAAAAAAATTTCGAAGATTTTACAATTTTTTTGTTGTAAGCAAATTTCCAAGACCAATAGATACTAAATTTACTATACAGTTGAATTATATTTTTACAAAACTCTTTGCAAAAATCGTTTACAAATGTGTGGTAATTTTACTAATATTTAGCAATTTTCGAGTCCAAATGTGTGGTAATTTTACAAATATTTAGCAATTTTACAATCCAAATGTTTGTAATTTTACTAATATTTAGAAAAAAAAAAAAAATTTACGACTGGACCCATCATAGGTTATTGACCTTTAGGGGACGTCTCTACCTGAATGGAGTGAAATAAATATTTTTATTTAATGAAAAAATTCCTCCAGGATTTGAACACTGACCTTTTTGGTAGAAGTCTTGCTGCCTAGTCCATTTGACCATCGAATCACCTGTTAACTAATGATCTATCTTTGCTATTTGGCATTCAAGTATGACCTCACTGTAAACTATTTTTACTAAATAATAAAATAAAAAATAAACTTAAAGTTATCTTAATATTATTATTTTTTGTATTATTATAACTTAAATAAATCCTTATAGTGCCAAAAATGTCTTTATTAAGAAAGCTAAAAAAAGCAGTCGAAACAAAGTCGGCCATGTTGGCAGCCTTAAAAGGAAAATTACAATACCCTTGTATTGTAAAAATTAGAAACCTTTTTGTAAAATTACAAACCCTTTTCTAAAATTACAAACCGTGTTCTAAAATTACAATGCCGTTGTATTGTAAAATTAGAAATCGTATGGTAAACTTACAATATTTACTCTAATTTTCCAAGAGAATTGTAATTTTAAAATGTTTTTTGGTTGTAAAAATTTTTTGAATGCATAGATTTGTAAATTTAGTATACAAATGTATGGTAGTTATCATTTACAAGGAAAATTTGTAAATTTACTATACTAAAACATACTAAAATTAAAATTTTTTTTTACAGTGTACATAGAATTAAGCTTCAACACAATTGGAGGTGCAAAACAAGGCTAGACGTTTAGAAAAATCAAATGCTTTAACTAAAGAATTTTTACCATCCCTGAATGCAAAAGATATACCACAGTGTCCGAAAAATACTAGGAATCTTGTTATAAAATGAAAAATCTTATTTATTCTTATCGTCTTCAAAGGAGTTCCCTTCCGATGCCAACATTTTTTGTCCTCTAAGCACTCCAAATAGTCATTTTCCGGAATGGTCTTCAACACCTTCGATTTGAGTTTAACGAATAGCCAGAAGTCACACGGAGCTAAATTAGGCGAATACGGTGGTTATGGAACTACATTTGTTGCATTTTTAGAGGAAAAAATAACATAAAATCAAGGCAGGGTGAGAGATGGCGCTCCGGGGGCATCGTTTTAAGTCGATGAAGGAGATAAGGGTATTTTTTGGACACAGTGGTAGGGCTAATATTTACGCTATTCTATAGTTCTTTAACTTTCTAAAAATCATTCATTGGTGAAAATCTAACAAAATTATAAACAAAACAGTAAGTACCTATGAAGAGAGGATGCCAGCCAAACAGGAGAGGTAAAGCTTCTATCAAAGGAAAATTCCAAAGAATTGAGACCTGGCCATATAGACTAATGAGCATACGACATCTTATGTATATTTTATATATCGTACAATTTTGTGTATGTTAATAACTTTTTTTTTTTTTTTTTAAACATTCACACTTTTTCCTCATTCACACTCACACTCACACACACATTCACACTGTCTTTTCGGCAGCTCAGGCCATACAAGACATTTACGATAACCGTTATTTATATATATTAGGGTCCAGGCATTTTTATTTAAGCCATCTGGTATCCAGATGGCTTGAATAAAATCATCGGACTGCCTGGTCCGAACCCGCGACGTTTATTATATAAGGCCAGCACGCTAACCTCTACACCACGCCCCATGGGCATGTTAATAA
>JAKCPI010029629.1:0-40793 GCA_023213315.1 Euborellia annulipes | reverse complement strand
ACCAGATTTTTATTAATAAGCATTGAAATACTCAAAGTCCCTTTTTTAGAGGAATGTTAAAAAAATTTTGCGATTATTAAGCTGCACGTCTCGAAAAGCCATTAGAAGACGATTGACTACCGAGTTACTCGAGGCGGCAAGAGATGGCGTTAGTTTTTCCCATAGGGATACAAGGGATTTATTCCATTTCATTTTAAAGATTCCAGCTAATTAATTAAGGGTAAAAAATTAATTATTTTTTAACACAATGATTACTAATTTAATTATCTATAAGATATAGAGCGAATTTTTTAAAAATATCTTTTTTATTAAATGCGATTAATCTAAAAAAAAAAAAATTATTTTTCGAAAATCAAAAAAAAGGGCTTCTATAAGTTGTAGATAATTTAAATAGCTTTAATTAAAAAAAAACTTGAGGTCAATAGCTTCAAAATTGTGGCCGCTGCAAACTCCCAAAATTAGCACCCCGAGATGCGCACCTTAATATATAATTTTTCATTTGTTTTATCCCACATAAATATGTGAAAAAAAATACCACTACTCCAAGAGCCACTCTATTTTCTTACAAGTGTACAGCAAAAATTTTACGACCGGATGCCCTTCCCGTCGTCAATCATTTATTTGCAACTCTTTTAACTTGTTAGATTCCACGACGGTCGATCACCGATCCAACTCAATTCAGACGTAACCCGATACTAATAATCTTTGTTTAGTCTAGTAATAACAATAATTCCAGGTCGGAACAAAAAAAAAAAAAAAAAACCAAACAAACGCGTTGATTTATAGCCGAGCGACTTGATCCGCCCTTCTTACGTAGCATCGGTAACGGAGCTTAATGACCGTCGTCGTTGTGAAGGGCGTCTTTCGCACCTGGTTGCTTGTTAGCCCTGATAATTACGATGTAGCACGTGCCGTTGGGACAACCCTTCAAAAGTCACGTCTTCCTCGCAGCTTCTTTTTAATTTCGCCATAAAGCTCCGGCCCTGATGGCCATTAATTATTTCGCACGACGATAATAAGTAACCAGCTTGTCCAAACGCGATAAACCCTACAGCTACAGGACGAGTTTTTTTTTTTCTTCTTCTCTTCTAATCATTCAACTTTTGTATGTGTGAGGATTACAATTTCAAATATTTATTTGTTTTTATACATTTACGTAATTACGGTGACATGATTAAAGAAAGCTTTTCGTATCGAATAAAATATCGCTGTATGAATGAAGAGGCCTGTTTTCACACATCTACAGTCCTGAGTGAGTGCATCATCATATATACCCTAGTATATATAGATTGAATATAACAGCGACTTTTTGAGAAAAAATTCCCTCGCTTCTCTTTTTTGTTTCTGAGAATTTCAAATAACATTAATGTTTAATGTGTGATTTAATAGCAATGATTTTAATGCATTAAAACAAACTAAACCTTGTATACTATATCCGGTTTTTTTATTGAGAAAAAAGCCTTATTTAAAGGCAAAAAACACTTTGGTGCATTGTGCACTATGGAACGCACCAATCCCAATTCTCTGTTCTGCTATATAGCGGCTTCCTGTGGATTAGTCTCTTGTATATCCTGTCCTCTGAATCAGAGCTTCCTCAGTTATTGTATAGTATAGTGTAGTACTGTATACTGAATAAAATATTATAAAATAAATTCAATAACTGAGGAGGTTCTCTGATTTAAAGGACAGGATATACAAGAGACTAATCAACGGGAAGCCGGCAGAACAGAGGATAGGGATTGGTGCGTTCTATAGTGCACAATGCACCAAAGTGTTTTTTGCCGTATACAAGGTTTAGTTTATTTTAATGCATTAAAATTATTGATAATTAACCACACATTAAACATTAATGTTATTTGAAATGTTCGGAAACAAAAAAGAGAAGCGAGGGAATTTTTTTCTCAAAAAGTCGCTGTTATATTCAATCTATATAACAGTTATACTAGGGTATATATGAGATGCACTCAACCAGGACTGTAGATGTATAAGGAAAGGTGAAAACAGGCCTCTTCATTCAGTCCATTAAATAAACAAAATACAAAAATATAGGCCTATATTAGAAATAGAAATTCCTCCACTGTTCTGTTCTGCACACTCTACAATCACTGCTCTAAATTTTTAATTTAATTAAAATTCATCCCGATTTTATTACTTTATTTAATATAAAAGGAAAATTTTTTGCTGCTCTATGATTTTGTGTCAGAGCTGTTTAAATAAAATTAATGTTAATTCCCTGACCTTAATCATTGATTAATGATTTTAATGACTTTACACTGAGATATATGACTTATTCAATGTCGCGTTCTATTATCTATATAAAAGAGCGAATAAACAGAGATCTAATAAAATAAGGAAATAAATATTGTAGTTTTATTTGCTTTGTTACTTAGTGACTTGTCTTTGATTAAAGTTTAACTTACTAACAAAAAGAATTTTTTAAGAGATTTTTTTTCACTCGCCTTTTAGAGAAAATTTATTTACTTAAAAGCATTTATCAATGTTAAATAAATGGCAAGGACAGAGACAATTGTTTTGATTTGATGAGGTCACTATCGCAGAAACATATTCTTGGAATAAAGTAAATCAAAAGGCATTATGTTTATTTTATCTTCAATATTATTAAGGGGAAGTAGAAGCGAAGCTGTTACGCATGTTTTTTGCCGATAAGATGGCGTTATGTGTCTTAAAAGGTTGGAAAAAAAAAACTCCGATTACGAAAATTTGCCAAGAGATGTCAGAATGGTAGCTAATAATCTAATGCATTTGGTTGATTTTCATTTATCTTTTAACAATGAATATTTTATAAATAATATTATGTATCATTTATAAAAGCATAACAATATATAAATATAGGCCAGATATAGGCTAATAGGAGATCTGATAATACCGGCTGTTAGACTAGCCTGCCATCTTTTGCAAGAACGCTGAACTATTTGACAGTTAATTTTTAAATAAATCATACAAGTTTACTTTACATTTTTCTTAATTAATATGTGATTAATAATAATAATAAAATCATTTTTAAATTTAAAAAAAATTTTAAATTATTGAGACAGTTTGTTTTTCTGTATTTGCTTGATTAAAAACAATTAATTTCTATAATTTTAAACAAGTCATTAAAAAAATTATAACTTTCTGTCCCAATAATCCCATATAATTTAATTCATCAAAATTCATAAAAAAAAACCGCATTGAAAAATTCCTTATAGACCTAATAGTCTAGTTTTTTTTTTTTTTTTTAAGCAAGTTTAGACGGACACTCCTACTCCCCCTTAAAGAGTATGTTATTTTAATATTCAATATATGGATAAGCTTGAGAGCGTCTAATCTCAACAAAGTTCTAAAAAATTTCCCTGCCTTAATTTCCAAAAAATGAAAAATGATACAAAATGATTAAATTTTTATAATCTCTACTAATATCATTCATTCTACGTTTCCTTATTTAAAATTTTATAAAGGTCTAATAGTTTAATCAATTCGTCTTGTAATAAGTTCGAATATAATTGTTGTTCATCTTGAATATTGGATGAGTTTCCTTAGAAAGGAATAACTGATTATAAATCAATGACATTAGTAGCTTGGTGGGAGGTTAAGAGAGTCACATAACATTGTTCTCTCTCTCTCTCTCTCTCCCTTTCGGTCATAAAATTATTATTTATGAACCACATTATATCATATTACTATTTTATTCACAAAAAGATATTTCCATATTAAAGAGGTAAATTCAGTGTACCAGAAATTATCAAATTTAAAAATAAAAGCAATATTATAATTAAATTAACTCATAGATTTTTAGCGTATCTGAAGTTTTGTTAAATTGGACAATTTCAAAAGAGGTGACATAAGACATAAATAGTCATTCGTTCAGTTTACAAGACAAAAGACACCTTCAATAGATGTATAAAGAAAAAAAATAGCACATAGTTTATATTTCATTTATTAAGGCCCACTAAGCTTAAATTAATCTCACTGGAAGTAGTAAATACAGTAAATGAAATTTCATCAAAAATAATAGAGCCGTTTTCGAGAAAAATGTGCCTTATTAACCGTGTTATTGGTAGTCAATCTAATTGAAATAAATTTTTGTGGCAGGAAACGGGATGCGGACTCTTGAGCCCTAGCACAAGAGGCAGAAACTCTACCACTGAGCAATGGCACAAGAGCCCAATTGTTCATATAATCTACTAATAAAAATAATACTTCTTCTTTGGAATCTAGCTATTCAAAGGAAGGTAAAATTTTCAAATTAAAAAAATGAATATTTATGACAAAAGACCTGTTTCGGTATAACTGTGGTTTATTTGTAAAAATTATAACGTTTCGGTCACTAATTCTGTGGCCTTTCTCAAATATAATTCAGCTTAAGACCTGCAGATGGCGTTGGTGTGTCGAAATGCCGCAGCCATATTGTTTTTTTATCATTTTGGATGGAATTATCACAGATGTGACATTGTTTACGTTTGTGATCTTAAACTGAATTATACCTGTAGAATGGCACAGAATGAGTGGCCGAAAAGTTGTAATTTTTACAAATAAATCATTGTTAATTAAAAACTAATATTTTATGAATGATAACAACTGGGGAAGGCTAAATACAAAAAGCAAGCAGATAAAATTGGCAATTTCGATCATAAGGTTGGTAAGAGGCTTTGCAATATATATAGGCCTGATGTTTCGTAAAAACAGATTATAAAACCCTACTAAGAGTTACCCGGGCTAAGACTGCAATTTCTTTTATTATGCTATTCTTTTTTCTTTTCCATTAGAGGCACAACAGTTAGGCTATACTTTCTGTCGCAGAATCTTAATCAAGGAATAAGAAAGACTATGAGAGAAGAGTAAACATATATTATTGAATATTTATATAGTAGAAGAGAGTACTGAGGTATATAACCCATGAAATTATCATTCAAACAAAATGTTGTTGATATTTTTTATTAACTCCTCTCAAGCTACTAACAAAACAAAAAAAATTTAAGCTGCTAAGAATACTGTTAATTACTCTCTTTTAAACATATGGAAAATTCCGAATTAGATATGTTGTCCTTTCAGGATTTGAAACTGAAGCATTATTTGTTTATCTAACATATATATTTGAACTGTTTTGAAAACACGTGCAGACCCATTCAGACACTTTGGTTCGGTAGTGTTAATGAGCTGCTAAAAAAAAGACTCAGCTCAGACTTCTTAATAATCATTATCAAGAAATGATCTCTTTTGAAAGAGGGTTTTAACTTTAAATGAGAACCAAATAAAATATCTTGTTCCAAAATTATCTGAGCTAACACTTTAAAATTATCAACAGATATATTAAGAGAAAATGGGGCAGGTAGAGATGGCTTTTTTATATTTATGAGAACATCGTAAAACAAGTTGATTAATCCCTTTTTTTTTCTCCAAATTTTTTCAACATTAATTCCAAATAACTTAATAAAAAAAAACAAAAAAAACACCGTGTATTCATACTATTCACAGAGCTGTGACACCTAGTGCTTAAAGAACTGCACACAGTACTTTACTAAAATTTCTTTTAAAATTGAAGTATAGGCCTAACTTATACTTCAAAAGTATTTATAAATAAATAATTTTATATATTTATTTTATTTAAATCATATTTAGATAGGAAGACTAAGAACGGATTGGGAGAAACCCTGCTGTTTGAGAGTAGACCATTTCAAACTACTATAACAGTTATATACACTCTTGGTGAGTTGAAACAAGTAAAATCGGTATTGAATACTGATAGTACAGTGCAATTAGCTCCAAAAACGGGCAAACACCAACATCCAAAAAAATATTTTGCCTCCAACGCCTAATTGTTCTATCCCCTCACCGTAGTATGTAATAAAAAGTTACACTGTTTTTATATTTATCATTTCACCATTTCCCGCCCTCCTTCCGCAATAACCTTACGCTCAAAATAGTGTAACTTTTTATTACATACTACGAGGAGGGGATAGAACAATTTGGCGTTGGAGGCAAAATATTTTTTTGGATGTTGGGGTTTAGATCTAATTGCACTGTACTATGAGTGCTTCCAGCATTTTCTTTACTACTTGCGACAGATGTGACTATACACCAAACAAGTGAAACTAACTACGTAAAATTCACTTTGAAGATAAGAATTCAAATATAAGTGGTGGCTGCGAAGATTAAATGAAATATGGGGCCACATAAACGAAATCTTCTGATTGTCTGTCAATAATCGGTGCATTTATTATACATTAGTTCATCTTCAATTTATGATATGATACTCAAGAGTTTGTTGATTAAAATGAGTATAGTAATATGACTGTTACATTGGTTAATATTAGAGAAAATATTCTAAAGGGAGTAGTCCCTAAGTAATTCCAAATAACTTATTTAAATTCCAAATTTCTCTTACATACAAAACAAATATACACAGTATATACAGTATCTGTTACCATATTATTCAACTAACTCTGAGCATCCTAGTTTGTTGATTAATGGACTGAAGATGGGGCTGGTAAAATAAATGCGCCGAAATATTTCCGGGTATTGAGAGGCAATCAGAGGATTTCCTTTATTTGGCTGCCTACGCCTACTTCAGTTCAAGATTCAAATTGGTCAGATCTATTTATATAATTAACGATGATTAAACCATGCCTAAAGAAAGATAAAGTGAAAATCAGGCCCAATTTGTAGTTCAATAATGAAGGTAGTAAAGATGGAGAAACCCCACCTCCCCTACTTCATTTCTCTTCCAACCCCACAAAGATATATATAATTCTTCCAGATTTTAATCTTCTCGAGCCCCTTGAAAGTCAACGGCTAATTTCAGAGCCATTATTTAATTAAGAACTTTGTTCGAAAAGAGGTTTTAAAAAATTCACAAGATCGTTATTTGCTCACTAAATATTAATTGCGTAATAATATATAAAAGTGAGAAATAAGAATTTTTTATTAGATGAAGTTTTTAGAAGTTTAAGAAAACCACTCAAATGAAAAATGAAAATTTAATAACCTATGAGTAAAATAAGTAAAATTTCCTTAAAAAAAAAAAAAATCTCAGAAGTTTTCAAAGAGATTTAAAAATTAAAAATTCAATTTTATATGAGGGAAAACAATTTCTAGTACACATAGGATTAATTAAGTTTTATAGAGTATATTATTTCGTTAGTAGTCCATTTAGGCTCTGTAAAGATGTGAAGATATGAATCATTTAACAGTTGGTATTTATTTTTTCAAGGGGGTGTATAGCTTGTTATGAAGAATTCTCGAAAAAATGGCCAGTTTTTATTTTTTTTTAATTGATAAAAATTCAAGCCAAAAAGGAACCAAGCGCCATTATGGTCGACATTGAGATAAGACCGCCATCTTGCAGGGATAAAGAAAATCTACCTCTTTATTTAAATCACAACATTATTACTCTGTGCACTTTTTGTTGAATCAAACCATTGGTTTTGTTTACAATTGTACAAATGAAATGCCCTTTATCTCAGATTTAGGTTAATGGCGCTTGGTTCCTTCGTGCATAACATTGTCCATATTAAGTTCGGTATTTTTAATAATGAAAATAAAATTAAGTTTAAATTTAATTTATTTAACACCTAATATCACATTTATTTTATTAATTATCGCTGATTAATAATTTTTTATTTAGTAGAGAGAAACGGAGATATTATAGATAGCAAATGCTATTAAAAAAATAAACTCCGTTTTAATAAAAAAAGAAGAACCAATAAAATTTTCAAAGATGAACGAAGGAATGAACAACCCTTCCTTTTCTCCACTGGAATGTTCCCACCAAAAATGGGGTGGAAAAAAAATTAGTATTGATTGGTATTCAAAGAATTTAATAATATTAGAGCAGGCGAATATAACCCTAAGGGTAGGATGGATGCCTCCATTTCTTTTCAGGGAACATAATCACCTTCCTTTTGCGTTTTCTCTCTTGAATTTGTTTTTTTTTTGTTCACCAAAAAAAAAAAAAGCAAACAGTGTCCAGGCTAACAAAAACAGAGTAATATCACTAGTGGGTGTGAATCTGAGTAGAAAATAATAGCTGTGAGATGTAATAATTAGCGTAGAACAAAAAAATATTCCGACACAAAAAATATATATATCTTTTAATAAAGAAAAACATTAAGTAAATAAATATTATCTCTCTGCTTCTAAAGAAAAAAAAAATATTAAATGAATTTTTTTTTTATTATATAAATTATCTAAGAGAAAATTAAAATTATAAAAGATAAAGGGTAAGCTGAAAATACTCTTCCCTTCACTTAAAATGACGTTTCTGCACATAGATTACCAATTTCTAATGTTAGAGCCTTAAAAATTTGTTTGAATTAGACCTATATCTCAACTTATATGGGCCATTTAATGGGGGAATATCATTGTGTATATAACTGGTCATTAAGCATAAGATCATTATTGTGTGATTGTAAGAAAGTAGGCACCCCGAAAACCTAATTTTTATAAGAATTGGTTTGTCTAAGCATACGCAATTTTATATAATATTTTGCTGAGGAAGTCCCCCCCCCTAAACTAGGGCATTCTCCTTGGCAGGGAAAGAGGTTGAATTAAAGGAATTGGTTAGAACTAGAAATAAGGAATAGTTCATTAGGTAGGAATGATCAGGAGGAGTTAAAGACAGGAAATCATCTAACTTCACAGGGTGCCGGTAGATGGCTACGTTCAGAAGTCGATTAGGTTTGAGGTATATGTCTGCGTACATGTAAATAAAAGGGGATCTTGGTAGGAACTTCAAATTAACATCCCTAAGAAAAAATCCTAACTTAACGAAATTTCAAGCTAATAATTACAACAGTTTAAACAACTTTCAAAATATGGAATATAAACCGAACTAATGTTGGAAGTCCATTATTGTTATTATTTATGCGATGGTGGCACAAAAAGAGGATCTTAAGATCCGATTTCCTGATTTCAAATTCAATTGTAATAAAAAGTGAGAATAAGGTGCGCGTCTCGAAAAACCGTTATTAGCCGATTCAGAAGCTGGTTACTCTAGGCGGCAAGAGATGGCGTTAGATCTTCCCATAGGGAAACAAGCGTTTTATTCCATTTCATTTGAAAGGTTCCATATCTTAAATCGCCGGAACATTAAAAAAGGATTAGCACAATATGTTTGAAAAAAAAAATTCCGTAATTTTTTATTTATTGAGTTTTAAAAACTTGGGATATACAAGTTTTGCAGATCATTTCTTATTCATCTACTGGAGGCTGGAATAATGCCCTTGGTCCCTTGAGCGCCGTCTGGGCCTCAGCGGGTCATTTCCGGTCGTGATAAAAGTCTTTATTTTTTTTTTTTTTTCTTTATTTTTATTCTCGGGGTGGCCCAGAGGCCCACTTGCTTCTTCAAGGACTTCAGCCTTAAGCCTGGGAAGCGCAGCACAAGTGTTACACTGCGACGACCTCCTACCGAGGGACTTTATTACTTGCCGACAACAAACAATCAGACTCACAAATTCTTTTTTTTTTTTAATCATTCGAACGCGAGTATATTGGAGCAGCAAATACACTACTTCAAAGATATTTAATAATAGAATATACATTTCAATAACCTTGGCAATAAATTAGATAAATGTCAGCTATCAACAAGATCTTTATCGTTATGCACCATCAAGGCTTGCATAACGATGCAGGTCGCCGGTTTCAATCAAATTAACAAGATATTATCTTTTTTTTTTTAAAAAAAGATAAAACATTTTTTTTATATTGTATTTTCAAGCAGTCACAAAGTGTTTCGCTTTTAGTAGTTAGTAAATATTAATAGTATGATTCTAAAAAAATCGCCCCCCCCCCCCAGCCCAGATTCATTTTTCTAAAAGAGCAGAAGGCAGAGTAAAAAGAACTGGTGTGACTGGTAGCACACAGCACACAACTTTCTATTACCTTTGGTAAAGGAAAGTTGTGTTTATTTTGTTACCATGGCAGTCATTTCTCCTATTTTACCTATGAAGTACAAGAGTCAAGTGTACTTCAAAAGCTTTCAATGACAAAATCAGAATATACATTTGAAAGAGGATCTAAAAAATAATTGATTTTTGAATTTTAATCAAAATCGTTAGTGAAAATTTTGAGAAAATAGAAAAAAATACATCTATAAAGTACTAGTACTCTTTGGCTGATTTTGATCAAAAGCTAATTATCACGGTCCAGAGAACTTAAATATAAAATTTCAGCCAAGTAGCTCAATTCCGTCATGCTTAAAATGGAACAGACACACAGACAGACAGACCATGTTGCGAAAACCACTTTTTTGGATTCAGGGGACCTCAAAACGTGTATATCCACCAAAATATCGATATCGAATTTTTGACATGAAACCAATACTTTCTCTCTCTATATATTAGCATATATAGATAAGAGAAAATAAAAAAAAAAACTGAATTGGATACACCTTTCACCATTTTTGTTATTATTATTTTTTAATTTTAATTTTTTTTGGGCATGTGAGGGCATTTAGACCCCTTCGATTGGTACTCAATTCAATTGAAATAATTTCCCCTCTGGCACCAGAAGCTAATGTTCTACCTCTGAGCCATAAGGTCAAGGGGGTAGTTAGGTTCTGAGAATAACATAATGTTGATCTAATAAATGATTCAATTAACTATACATTATTCAATGAATTAAAATCAATTTCAACCACCTTAGGGAATCAATTTCTGAAGATCCGAACTAATGTTGAAATTATTTTGCACAGATTTCTTTGTTATCGTTAGTGTATTTTATATGACAACTTGCCTTTGGAATGAACACACCCGGGTCTAAATTAACAAATCTATTTTTTGAAAATCTTATTAGTAATTAAAGAATTTTCTTATAGGTAAACCTTTATTAAAAACTTGAACTAGTTAAAAAATGAGTGGGATATTAATAGATGACGAAATGTAAAGGAATATTAATACCCCACTAGTCCTAAAGGGTAGGCGTTAGTCATCTTAACTAATTAGAGTTTTTAACAAAGACCTGCTTATTATCTCAAAAAAAAAAAAAAAATTTGTTTCAATCTTCGTCATGCTATCCCAGATTTATATTAAAACATTCTAAATAAGACACGACTGGTTTTAAGACAATTATTGAACTAGCAAGCACCGAGAAATTGGCCTCATTAAACCTAGGAGAATATTAATTAACATATCTACATTTTGAAAAGTATAAGAAATTTTTCATCTCTAGAAAATAAAACTTTCAATAAAAAGTTCAAAAGAACTATGACAACAAAAAAACAAGAACAAAGCGAATGCAAAATAAATGCGAGACGGTAATAAAAAGAAATACCTTTATGAAGAAAAAAAAAAAAAAACACTAATAATGAAAAAAAAAAAAAACTAATAAAATTTTCGATTAAAAAAAATGAATATTTTCACTATTCTTTGCGAAATTAAGAGAAGAATCAATCACAATTTTTTTGAACTTGCCAAACAAGAAGCAAGAAAGTGTAAATAAATAATTTCTTTTAAATTATATGTACAGTATGTGCCAAATTTGTATAGATATTTTCTCAAACTGATTATTCAAAATACATTTTTGGAATTTAAATACGATTCTGTATATAAGTAAAAGATAGCAAGCAAATTGCTGATCTTGACTATTAAAAAAATCTGGTGTGACTGGCATAGCACACAACTTTCTCTTACCTTCGGTAATCGAAAGTTGTGTTCTGTGCTTGTCACACCAGATTTTTTCTGTCGACATATATTTAGTTCCCGACAGTACGGAACATATGAATTCAAGATGTAAAATTTATAAGTATGGGAAAATATTTATATTTTGTTACCATGGCAACCATTTCTCCTATCTTCCCTATGAAATACAAGAGTAAAGTGGTCTTCAGAAGATTTCAATCGCAAAATGAGAATATACATTTTAAAGAGCATCTAAAAAATAATTGATTTTTGAATTTAAAAAAATCGTTGGAGCAAATTTTGAGAAAATCGAAAAAACTGAAAAAGTACATCAGTAAAGTACTAGTACTCTTTGGCCGATTTTGATTAAAAGCTTATTTTTCCGGTCCCGGGAGATGTTTAACTTAAATATAAAATTTCAACCTCGTAGCTCAATTCCTTCATGCTTAAAATTGAACACACACCCACCCACACCACACACACACACACACACACACACACAGACAGACCATGTCGCGAAAACCACTTTTTTGGATTCAGGGGACCTCAAAACGTGAAGATCCACAAAATCTCGACATCGAATTTTTGACATGAACCAATACTTTCTCTCTATATATATATTACATATATACATAGGTAAGAGAAAGTAAAAAACTATTATAAAAACAAATTTAATTTTTTTGAACTCACCAAACAAGAAGCAAGAAAGTAGTAAATAAATAAGTAATCCGAAGTGAAGAACTTACCTGAAACAAGAAAAAAAAAAATTATATTCATTGTATGTATATATAAATTTTATAAACATAGTAGCTCTATTAGTATTAATATTTAAACAGTAGATATGAGAATATTATTTATTTTTTGCTTGTTAGGAAGATAGGCAATTAAGAAATAACTCATGATTAATTTGTCTAGAGTACCTTGAAAGCGAATGTTTAATATCTGAACTCTATTAATGAGTAGTTAGTTAGTCTTTTCGATTGCATACCTTCCACTAACTAATCTCTATGAATTGTGTTTGGTGATTTATTAAAGTAAAGAAAAAAATAAAACGTAATTTAAAGAAGAAAGTGTCTTTTTAATAAGAAAACAAAAATAATTTAAATGCGAATTGAGGGAAACTCTAAAGTTGTGGCCAAATTTATTATTATCGTGGATCAGGGACGTCATTTGGGGGGGGAGGCAGTGGACATTCCCCCCCCCCCCAAGGTTTTGGAAGAAAATAGTAAATTTTGAGCGTAGCTCCTAAATACAAATAAATTCACCTTCTCTCTTTATAAATTTAAGTCAGTCAATATCGACATTTAAATCGCAAAACGTAAAGTATTTCTGCATTTTTGGTATGTTATTTGGACCCCTTAGGGGAGTGTGAAACCACATTTTGCAAGCAAAAAAAAAGTTGTGCTTCACGCGTAATACGAGAAAAACCCCCCCCCCTGCGTAATTTTCGCACTTTTTTCAGTTTTTGCAGTTTAATTAAAAGACTATGGGCTTTTTGACATTAGCTGCTTATACCATTTTGAAAGTATATTAAATTTGAAACAATTCAAGCCAAGCTACAGCTCCGCATCTCTAATAGTTTTTGAGATATGATGATTGAAAAATGTACAAGATTTTCACAGATGTTACAATCTTTCAGTTCCAGCCAGTTCCTTTTATTAAACATCTTTGCTAGAGAGATCGTCTTAGTTTGAAGAGGGAGACCTTCAGCACAGGCGTGTAGCCTAATCCTTTAAAAGATCACTGAGGGGTAAATTATATATATATTTTATTATGTAAAAATTACCCAAGATAAAGCTTATAATTCAAGTTCAAATCCAACTCTCTATCAATGATATCTCTAGAGGATGGAAACAAAGACCAATCCCTGAAAGGTTTAATAATATTGATATAATAGATTATAAAGTGAAAATAAATGTAAAGAATACGCACAATGATGTGACCTTCTCGATAAGGAAATGAAGTGTAACCCCCTGTACCTCCAACTCTGACAAAATAATCAATTAATGCAATCATTAATATTAACAAGAATTTCAAGTCAACATTTTAAGTTAATGACTAAACAAATTTAACAAATTAAATTAAAATTTATTCCTTTTATGCATTATAAAATATTTAGGCTTCAATATTTAAATTTTTTATTTCATAATTACGTAAATAGTAACCTTAAAATATTCAATTTAGGCTAGTTAGAAATGCACTATTTAATGGAAATTAATTATTTATAATTAATTAGAAAAATAAGAAGTGAATTTAAATATATTATTGCACGCGCAATGAGAAAACCTTTGAAATTAAAAATCTGGTGTACTGGGCACAGCACACAACTTTCTCTTACCCTTCGGTAAGAGAAAGTTGCCACTGTGCTGGTCACACCAGATTTTTTGTGTCGAGATATATTTAGTTTCCGATAGCACCTTAGTTTCAAACTTGATTTTAAATGTTGACTGCTTGAAATAAACTATGGTTATTTTTAAAAATTTTAATCTCATATTTGGACATTTTATACACAATAGAGAATCGTAAATAAATACAAAATTTCATAAGAATTGGAAAAAAAATTTTAAATGCCTAAAAAGTTTCAAAGGGGACCCCCTTTTGAATCGAAATTAACATAAAAATCCCTATAGGAAATTAACATTAGGCCTATGAGAGAAGGCGGAGAGACAGGCGATAATGTTTGCAAGTGAGAGAGAGAGATATATATATGTTTTCTCCTAAGCAATTAAAGACACAAATAAATGGGAATTTAAATAATAATTGCCCTCGGGGCATGGCGTAGAGGTTAGCGTGCTAACCTCGTATACCAAACGTCGCGGGTTCGGACCCCAGGCAGTCCGATGATTTTATTTAAGCCAATTGGATACCAAATGGCTTAAATAAGAATGCCTGGACCCCTCATATGTATATTTATCAATAACGGTTATCGTCTAAAGTCTTAAATGGCCTGAGTTGCCGAAAAGACTGTGTGAATGTGTGTGTAGTGTGAGTGTGAATGAGAAAAAAGTGTGAATGTTTTAAAAAAAAAAAAAAAATAATAATAATAATTGATTTTTAATCTAATAAAAAGAAAAAGATTTAAATTCCGTTACCATGGCAACCATTTCTATCTTTCCTATGAAGAACAAGAGTAAAGTGGTCTCCAGAAGATTTCAACGGCAAAATGAGAATATACATTTTAAAGAGCATCTAAAAAATAATTGATTTTTGAATTTTAAAAAAATCCTTGGAGGGAATTTGAGAAAATCGAAAAAAACTGAAAAAGTACATCAGTAAAGTACTAGTACTTTTTGGCCGATTTTGTTCAAAAGCTTATTTTGAGCGTGTGGGAAGGTACCTAAGTTAAATATAAAATTTCAATCCGGTAGCTCAATTCCTTCATGCTAAAAGAACAAGAGTAAAGTGGTCTCCAGAAGATTTCAACGGCAAAATGAGAATATACATTTTAAAGAGCATCTAAAAAATAATTGATTTTTGAATTTTAAAAAAAATCCTTGGAGGGAATTTTGAGAAAATCGAAAAAACTGAAAAAGTACATCAGTAAAGTACTAGTACTTTTTGGCCGATTTTGTTCAAAAGCTTATTTTGAGCGTGTGGGAAGGTACCTAAGTTAAATATAAAATTTCAATCCGGTAGCTCAATTCCTTCATGCTAAAAATCTGTCCACACATACATACATACACACACACGACCAATTTGCGGGACCCACTTTTTTGGGCTCAGGGGACCTCAAAACATGTATATCCATCAAAATCTCGACATCGAATTTTTGACATGATCGCAATACTTTCTCTCTCATATATTTCATATATAGGCTAAGAGAAAGTAAAATGAGTCACCCGAGGAATTGCAATTTTATGACGTCGTTCTTTTTCACACCCCCAAGGTATTATCAAATTAATTATTTCAACAAATTAAAAACTAGAATTGAGGTTCTTAACATTTGGGACGCGAATTATGCAAATGTCAAAGTTCACTTTAACAATATTACTAAATTGTAGCTACTAATTTTCATTTAATAATACATCTATATATGAATAATTCTTCTTCATTAAATTCATATAATTTATTTTCTTTCTGTGAGTAGCGACATTAACGAGGATCTCAACGGTTAAGAACCCTGGATTAGATTGATATATATGTAGCAAAGCTGCATTCGTTATCCCAGTAACCAAGTTTGATTAAAGAGATTCATGTCTCAGGACCAAGCATTCTAATTCCAATAACACTAATTAAGTTCGGGGACTGACACTCAGATAGCCCCAATGCCGCTTTTGTTTTCGGAAGTAGGAACCTTCAAAAAAATATGTGTAAAAATTTCATGACATTCGGTTCAGTCGTTGTCTATATATGGAAGGTAAAGTGACTATATATTTGTTCCACCAAAACACAAGTCGATGAAAACGAAGGAATTAGGATTCGAATTACTTCCACACCCCCCATATTCACCAGATCTGACCTCATCTGATTTTTAGCTGTTCGCGGAGATGCTCCAAGAAAAGAGATTTGGCTCCGATGATGAGGTTATAGCCTATTTTGAGGCTAAAGAAAAATCGTTCTATGAGAAAGGCATCGAAAGTTTAGAAAAACGTTTGAAGGTGACTATGTTGATGTTCTTAAGCAAAAAAAGGTAACTGGTTAGTCCAGGGCCTTAATGGCCCATTGGTTATCTGAAGAATATTCTGAATCTAAATGCCATTAATGATGGTTAAACTAGATGATCTATAAATCGGTCAAAAAAGTTTGGAAAACGCTGATCTAATCTCATTTGTTTGATCAAAGAATGGAAAAAATAAATTCATCGCTTCTTTGTTAAATCGAAAACCAAGTCCATTCTTGTATGAAATAGAGAGATATGGAGCCTCTTAAACTTTCGCTTTTTGAGGTTGTGGCTGTGATGTGATTATAGTGGAGATATCTCCAATTCTCCACTATACTCTTAAACTTTCTGCTCCTCTCCGTTCCTAACAATTCATGTCGATAATCCCCTATATTTTCATACCACTTTGAGAAGCCCTGATCTTAGACGGAGTTTTGATTATAGACATGTTGAGAAGAAAATTTAGAACTCTGTTACAGGCGACATTATTTTATAACGAAAATTTAAATGGCGGCTCGGAAAAATAATAGACTTGGTGTAAGAAATTATAAAATTATAAAAATTGGAAATATGTTGAACATTAATTTCGTGATAACCCCTCAACTCCAATAATAGAATATCTACAGACGCAAACACGGAAGTCAAAATTGACTACAAAACGAAAAAATTTCAGTTTTATTCAGTGAATTTTCTATCAATAATTTAAAATATACAAATAAAATCAGTTGGTTATTTGTTAGTGAGGTGAATAGCTGAATTAATGTGTAGTAGAATAAATATAAGGCCAAGCAGCTATGTTTGTTTCTTTATTATAAAACCCACAGCGACTTTTGGTCGACTACTACCATCTTCAAGGCTCGGGTTCTGTCAACAGAAAACCCCTCTTATGTTCTTTGACAGACATTTCATAAAATTCATTACGATCTATCAGATATAATGAATTCAGCGTCAGTCAACCCTAGCCATGAAGATGGTCGCATAGTCGACCAAAAGTTGATGTGGTTTCTATAATAAAGAAATAAACATAGCTGTGCTTCAAATTAGTTGAATATAAATGAATAATTAATAGATAATTCTATTCGTGAGTGAGAAGTGTTTCCGTGTCGAAATAAGTATTAAGTATTTATTTATAATGAATAAATAATTTGAAACAAATAACTCAGTGATTTATTTGTATATTTTAATATACAAAGGGAAGCCAAACTTTAAATATTAAATCTGAAACGGTGTTAAAGATGTTAAAGAAATATCGTGTTGTTTATTTATTATGATAAAAACATCTCATATTTTTTTCAAAAAAAAAAAAAAAAAAAGAATCGTATGTTATTTCATTCCCAACAAAGTTGTGAATAATCAATAAAAAAAAATTATATCGCCGATATTGATCAAATAAAATAAATATAGACTATGTCTGTATCTGAATTGAAACGGAAGTTTGAATAAGTGATCGGTCTGCACCTGTTGCTCGACTGTTTGGAATAGGATGATGGCTGCTGCCACACCTCCCACACCCCCTTATAAAAAAAAAAACCAATGCCAAAAAAAAGACAAGCAAACATACACCCCCGAGCTGCTCACCGTCTGTCTTTAGAACCCCAGAGCTAAAAGGGAGCTAATTGTCAAAGGCTCTTTCTCCTTGGATGACCCAACTCCGGCTTAAGACAATATTCGATTTATATATGAGCTAGCACAAAGAGACCAATGATATTATTAGAACTCAAAGGAAAAGAAAGTAAGCTATTATTAAAATATAAAGAAAGCGGGATAAAAATATTAAACAAATAAAAGGCCGGATGAGTTCATTTAAAGTAACACCCTAATTAGTGGAAGGATGTTGTTAAAGTAAATAAGATCTATTGAATATTATCTTACAAATATATTCAGTAGGTGGTCTTTATTTTGGAATTTATCGAAGCTAGTCCTAAATCGGTTCCAAATATATAGCTACAAAATTAGAATTAAAATCAATTATCCCACCCAATGCAACATATTCACGGAACACAAGAGAGGCATCGTCCCAGCATCCCTATGCTGTTCAGATCACGACTAACAGAACTAGTCAATTCCATTCTTCCTTTGTCCCGCGATTGGAACAAGCCCTCTGCGTCTATCTTCCACAAAACCTACAATCTTCAGACTTTCAAGTCTAATCTCAACAGGCATCTTCTCAGTTCCCGCAGTTGAGTTCACCTTTTATGTTTCTCCTTTTGGTTTTATTTTCTTCCTGGCTGCATGTGACCACTGGTCATTATAGGTCTTTGGACCTTATGCACCCATTCCAAAACAAACAAAAAAAAAAAAATCCTGCCAAATTTCAGCTCTTAAAATTACCCCGGCCCCTATAGCACCCCAAGTTTTATATGGAAATAACATGGGAAACGTTCTTTTGTGTCTTTAAAAGTTTGTAACTAATCAACGGAACAACCTCTTGGTAAGCCATAACATATTTTTATTGGAAATTACTACAAAAATGGTCTCCTTTGATTACTCTAGTGGTTCAAAAGTTATTCGAGGTCAAAGTTGAAGAAAAAAAAATCCATGAAATTGACTATAACTTTAACTTTGACCTCGAATAACTTTTGAACTAGTAACTAGTAGAGTAACCCACAAATCATAAGTCACCTTTTTGTAAACATTGTGTTAAAAAATAATAAATTTTTTACCCTTAATTAATTAGCTGGAATCTTTCAAATGAAATGAAATAAATCCCTTGTATACCTATGGAAAAAACTAACGCCATCTCTTGCCGCCTAGAGTAACTTGGTAGTCAATCGTGTCTTAACGGTATTTCGAGACGCGCACCTTAATGTTATTCTATCATTGAAGGGATAAAATATCTGCAATTCAGAGCTTGACCAGAAAATTCTTTTTTATTCGCTATTTTTTTTTTTTTTTTTTTTTTTGCGGGTTACATTACTTCAAACTAAAAGTGGATATTACTGAGAGGTGGAATTTTGGACTAATTCTAGTTCAGGGGCATCTATTTAAGAGAAAAAAAAAATATTCTCAATTAAATTGGACGTTTTTAATGCTCTTTAGAGAAATGTTTATGGTGAGACCCTGAGACAAATTATATACAAACTCTTGTTTTACGTCATCATTAATAATTTAAGGGATGTGATTTTTTTTTTTTTTTTAATAAGTTCATTAGTAAATTTTTTTTTTCGTACGCGAATCTAAAATGGTTCCGCACGATTTGGAGTCAATTCAAGGCGATTCGGCTAAATGCCAAAAACACGTTCCATCGAATCTTACTTATACGGGAAAAAATATTATTTTGACGACATTGAAAATGATAGAACAAGTTTTCTTTTTTTTTATTTATAATATTACTATTTTATTTCCATTCCTTTTCTTTTTAGATGAAATATTTCAATATAACAAGGTTATAGAAAAAAAATTAATAAGCAAATTCTATTAAGAATTTAATTCTTTGGCGGTTAAAATCAAAAGATTTTTTTTTTAAATAGGAATTAAATATTTTTGCCATGTAGTTTAGGAAAAGTAATACGAGAAAGTAAAAAAAGATAGACCACGTGACGATATGATTAGAAAAAGAATGACGTTTCGGTTCTATGCTAAAATCATCCTCATGTTCGTAAGTTCATTTTAAAGAACTTAAACAGTAAGATACATTAATATATCTCAAAAATTTTCAAGATTACTAAGAGATTCATGTAAAAAATTCGATGTCGAGATTTTGATGGATATACACGTTTTGAAGTCCCCTGAAACCAAAAAGTGGTTTTTGCAACATGATCTGCCTGTCTGTCAGTGTGTCTTTTTTTTATAAAAAAATACTTTTTTCCATTCACACACACATACATACAGTCTTTTGGGCAACTTAGGCCATTTAAGACTTTATACGATAACCATTATTATGAAAATTATGATAAAATATATATATTGGGGCATTCTTAAATGGCTTAATAAAAATTATCAGACTGACTGGGATCCGAACCCTCGACCCTTGGAATACAAGGTAGGTGCGCTACCAACTACACCAAGCATGTCTGTGTTTAATTTAAAGCATGAAGGAATTGAGCTAGGAAGTTGAAATTTTATATTTAAGTTAGGCATCCACCTGATGCGTGAAAATAAGCTTTAAATCAAAATCGGCCAAAAAGTACTAGTACTTTACTGATGAACTTTTTCAGGTTTTTTCGATTTTCTCAAAATTTGCTCTAACGATTTTGATTAAAATTCAAAAATCAATTATTTTTTAGATGCTCTTTAAAATGTATATTCTCATTTTGCCCTTGAAATCTTTTGAAGCACACTTTACTTTTGTACTTCATAGGAAAGATAGGAAAAATGGTTCCCATTGTAACAAAGTACAAATATTCTCCCATGTTTATAAATTTTATATCTTGAATTTTAATATATCGGCGGAAACTAGACACAAAAAAATCTGGTGTGACAAGCACAGAACACAACTTTCGATTACCGAAAGTAAAAGAAAGTGTGTTGTGCGACGAGCAAAAATATAACTTAGAGGCGAGATCTCTAACTCTACGTTAAAGCAAAAATTGTTTCTGATTTACCCTGAGATGCTTTAGAAAGAAGAATCAATCACATTTTTTTTTTACTTCTACTGTATATATCAGAGAAAAGTCGCTCAGGGGTCCTCATCTTGTGGATACGTGGATGACGACCACGAGCTGCCCGAGCTGGGACAAGCAGTCCTTCTGTTCTTTGTATGTCTGTCTCTTCCTTCTTCTTTTCAACAGGCGTCAGACCATGAGACGGGCCGGTCTGTTCTATCCTTCTCAGTCGCAAAAACGCATGATAGGGTTGGAGGGAATAAGTGAGGTCCGCCGACCCCGCATCGCGGGAATATGGCGAAGACAGAAGAAGAAGAAAGTATATATCAGAGAATATCAGAAAATATAAATATTTTCCTATGTTTATACATTTTACATGTTGAATTCTAATATATCGGCGCAAACTAAATATATCCGACACAAAAAAAAAAAACCTTTGGTAATCGAAAGTTGTGTGCTGTGCGCCAGTCACACCAGATTTTTTTTTAGGTGATTCCAAACCGGTAGAGTTTTTTTATGTATGCTTCCAATAATAAATACCAGGGATTTTAGATATTTTAATAAAATTCAAGTGATGAAACATATCTATTCTTGTATAGCATCCCTAAAAATATTCAAGTACAGACCTTGACCAATAATTCTATGTATTTGTATACCGCTATTTCCTGCTATCGAGGAATTTAAAAAAGAAAAAAAATTATGAGACTTGTGGTCAATTATTTATCTTTTTATTTCCCAGTGAGAGAATAGAAAGCCAAATATAAAGCGGGTTTTATTAGGTGGCATATGCTTAATATAATAACACAAGGAGTAGTGGCCACCTCCACCGTCTGGCCCTCTGCCTTTATAAATACATATTCCATGCTGTGAGTGTATGTGTGTGTCCGTGTCCGTGTGGCCTATATTCGCCTCAGCTGTCTAGACGGGTTGCGCTCGATGGTAGCCTACTCTCCAGGCGCTCTCTCTTTTCTCTTGTTTTTTTTTCTCTCTCGTTTCCTCTCTCTGATTGCAGTTTATGATTTCTATGTTAATTATGAAAAAGAGACATTTTCTTTTTGATGATATAAGATCGAGAAGTAATTTATAGAATATTTTCTTGAAGTGACGTTTGGTAATTTGTGTCACATTAGGAGAAGGCATTCCTGTTTATTTTTACTTGCTCTTACCTATATTTAAGTATTATTAAAAATTCGATGTTTAGATTTTTTTTTTTAAGAGAAACTTTTATTTGATAGCCTCAAATTTTTTCGTTCCTCTATCAGCATGTCGCGTTACAAGTCAAAGGTCGTGACGCTACTAGTTATGACGTCACAAGCCGTGACGACAAAAATAGGAATTTTGAAATTTAATATATATCACGAATTATAAAAAAAATAATTGTGAGATTTAATTATTAAATTTTTAAATTGATAAAATATAATTTTTAAAATAATTTAAAATGATTCAAAATATTGTTCTCAGTTTTTAACATGCGTCTTTTGATTTCCCATTATCATTCCCATTTTCCAATTATTTAAATTAAGATTAAAAACGCGATTTTAATACCCTTAATTGAATGATTTTCTGAAAATTTTCAGTTAAACGCCTACGAATCGAAAAAAAAAGTTTCACTTGCATCGTGGTTTCATAAAACCACACAATGTTTTTTTTTTTTTGGCCCCTAATTACAGTAAAATGGTCGGTGTGGTCAAAAAAAAAAATCACAAGGAAAAAAAGCAATGAGTTTGATATTTGATATTTAAGTTAGATATCACCCTGATGTGCAATAATAAGCCTTTGAATAAAATTCTAACGAGTTTAATTTTGTGTTTGTTAAAGCTTTTGTGGTTTAATTATTATTAGGGAATTTTTTAATTATAGACCACATTTTTGTATTATTGAATAATTATTTATTAAAAATAAAAATAATGTACACCGTTTCGACTGCTTATTTTGCAGCCGTTCTCAAGTACTGTGCACTTGATCCAACTCAAGTGCACTATAGTCGGAGCTAGTGCACAGTACTTGAGAACGGCTGCAAATAAGCAGTCGAAACGTTGTACATTATTTTTATTTTTAATAAATAATTAATAACAAAAATGTGGTCTATAATTAAAAATTCCCCTAATAGGAGTTTAATTTTTATTATTGTTGGGTGGGGTTCAACTACTATCCGAGGATTTTATTTAAGCCATTTGGGTACCAAACGAGTATCGTTCAAAGTCTTAAATGGCCTAAGTTGCCAAAAATACTGTGTGGCTTGTGTGTGGAATTTGAGTGTGAGTGAAAAAAGGGAGTGTTAAAAAAAAAAAATCAGGCCAGAATTTTTTCCATGAGGTTGAAATGCACTTGATCAATTCCTGATAAAATTTCAATGTTAATTTCTAATTTTCTCATATTAATTTGGAATCGAAACAAGATTCTAAATCCCCAAAAGGGGGTAAATTTTTATTTTAAGATCACTATAGATGTATTTGGAGGAGCAAAAATGAACTTGAGTGCTTGAAAACTATCCCAGCTTTGGTTACAAATGAAGAAGGTTGTGTTGAATAAGGAAAATAATCGAAGAAATTGCTATCATGTGAGCCTCGAGCACTATCAGTTTCAAAAAATTTATTTTGACAGAGGACTTTATAAAAAATAGACATGGAGTTAAAAACCGGTTATAGTCACATTCAAAATATAAACATATTTTTTGACTATGAATTAATATAAATATAAAATGCCACCTGGACTGAGTGAGTTGTTGGGAAAAATCTAAAATATAAATGACTCATGGTAGAAGATTAGAGTCCTTCTAGTTTAGACATTCTGAAAATATCTTTTATATGTCTGTCTTCACTCAATTGCTAAATAATTGACACGAACACTTAAGAAAAAAAAAAATGCTAATATTCTCAACAACATTGTTGCAGGCTACTTACTAAAAAATAATTTTTGAATTATGTCTTAGTTTTCAACTTAATAATTTAATAAGACGGACAAAATTATTATAAAGCCTAACGGAGAAAGAAAAAGAACGTTCATTTTCATTAGTAAATTTAAAATAGAAAATAGCTGATTGGTTGAATATTTAGGCATGTATCAAAATAAAAGATCAGTGGCACTTCAAAAATTTTCAACAAAAAATATTTGTTCCCTCTGAGAATTAATTTGAAGTTCAAATCTACAAAAATCATTACTATATATAAAGCGCTAGCGGCTAGCTTCCGATTAAGCGTCCGAGGGTGTCCGGCGCATGCGCATTAAAGAAAAGAGTATTGCTTTTCGTTACTGCGCATGTGATTTTACTTATACGCATGCGCCAAACGCCCTCGGACGCTTAAACAAATTATTGTTGAAATTTCATATCAAACTTCTTGATTATTAGATATAGATAAATTTAATTTATTTTAAATGGGTTTATAATTATTATGTGGTATAATAATAGCCTACTTTTAAAATATATTATCGAAATTGATTAACTTATGATGAGTGAGTGATGAGTTGGAATGGGAGAGTGGTTTAAATTCGGTCGGAATGTGACGAATCCGGGTCGGAAGGGTTAAAGTCAAGGCAGGCAGGCGGCAGGGAGGCTGCGGTCTTTGACCCTGGCCCTTTGCTCAAACACGCGTGGAGTTATTTTTATTTTACAGGTTGCCAAGAGAGAGCCTCTTCCGCATATTAATAGGCAAACGAGCCAAATGCAAGGACAAAATTAAAGATCAACCCTGGAAAAACCCAAAAAATTTAAACACGATTTGTGAAATTTCTAAAAAAATTATTAAACCATTACCACAAATTCCTAAGTGATTGAATCCTTAATATTTATTTTCCCTTTGATTCTCCTCTTATTAATATTTCTCTTTCATATTCCCTGATTTATTGATCATATTATTTTCTTCCTTTTTTTTTTTTTGTTCTTTTTCTTTTTAACTTGTTCTTTAATTTTATTGTCACATTATTCATGACCCTCCCCCCCCTTCTCACGCCCACACAGACACACCGACGTGGTCTCGTTGTTCCAATTCTAATTTATCTTTTTAAACACACTCTCTTTTTTTTTGTTGGTGTCAAATTCATTTTTTTTTTTTTTTTTTATGAAATGAGGTGAAAAAACTACCTAACTTTCTTAGGGTGTCATATATAAATTTTATAACTAATATACCTATATATTAGTTTTTAATTTTTTACATAAATGACGCTTTTTTTATAAACATGAAATGGAAATTTAAATTTAAATGGTGGTGGAATAAATTTGAAATCCATAAAAAAATTCGCAAATGAAAAATATCATGGAATAGCAACAATTCAATGTATAGTCATCGCCAGAGGGAGACCACGGGCCTTGAGTTTAGACAGTCAGTGCTAATATTTCCCTTCAATTATATGTTTTATTTATCTATTTATTTTAAAAATGTGGTTGTCTAACTACTGTACAGTCGACGCCACAAGGGCCTGATGTGCTCGTGAGTGGAGCCTTGAGATTAGGCAAACAAAATGCTTAGCCGTCGCAAGTGTTGCCCCACTCTCGAATATATTAGGTACTTGTGGCGCCGACTGTACAGTAAAATCTCGATTATTAGTGCCTTTAAATTTATCATATTCTTTTAACAGATGAATTCTTACTCGGTCAAAATCAAGGTTAAAGGATAAATTAAGAATTTATTATAAATTTTTAATTTATTCTTCAACTCTAATTTTAATTCGACTGACTTGTGAGTAAAAATACCAAGGGAAGAGAAAATTGAGTGCTGTGCGACCAGTCATACCAGATTCCCAACTTTTTAATAAAAGTTTGATTTCCGATCTGTCCCAAAAATAATCTAGTGTAAAATGTCAAACTTGAACCAATACCCCAAAGAAAAAAATAAATTTCTCAGTTAATTCAAGATGTCAAAAAGAAAGAATCCATGAGGAACATAGATTAAAAAAAGTCCAGATAGTACTTGGATTTTTTATTATTTACCTTTTCCTCATGATTTCACCTTTTTTTTTTGTAGGAGAATTAAAAGTTATGTATTTAAAATAAATTAAGTGTATGTATATTCAAAATAATCGTGAAGTTTGATATAAAAATTCACAAGTTTATGAAAGATATTTAAAATCGTGGGTATAATGGAGTTGAGACCCTACTCTAGTAATTAAAGGGAAATAATAATTAATGTTTTCAATCCCATTGAATATCGAAATAAAAACGAATCTAAATGATACAAAGTTGTACTAATTAAATTAGACTAACAAATATTTAATTAACCTAATAACCTATAAGAGTAAAAATGTTTTACTGATAAGACAGCTAGCTACTACTACAAATTAAATAATAGAAAGACAATTATAAAAATATGTGTAAAGATAAAAAAAAATCTGGTGTGACTGTCGCACAGCACACAACTTTCTCTTACCTTCGGTAATCGAAAGTTGTGTTCCGTGCTTGTCACATCAGATTTTTCGTGTCGACATATATTTAATTTCCGCCGATATTTATATTTTGTTACCATAGCAACCATTTATCCTATCTTTTCTATGGAGTACAAGAGTAAAGTGGTCTTCAGAAGATTTCAATAGTAAAATGAGAATATACATTTTAAAGAGTATCTAAAAAAAAAATTGATTTTTGAATTTTAATCAAAATCTTTGTAGCGAAATTTGAGAAAATCGGAAAAAAAAAACTGAAAAACTACATCAGTAAAGTACTAGTACTTTTTGGGCGATTTTGATCAAAAGATTATTTTCTCACCCTAAGGGAATATAAAATTTCAAATTTAAATATGGTGTGACAAGGACAGTACACAACTTTCGATTACCAAAGCTAAGTGCTATGCGACCAGATTTTTTATTCTGTAAGGGATTTTCAACCAATTGTAAAATAAATTTTAGAGAAGATTCTTATATAATTTAAAATAGAAGATATCTATAAATCAAATCAATCGACCTTTTAATGATAATGAAGATGATAAAAACATTTTTTTTTTTTTTAATTTTAGAACATTTTAATCTCAATTTGATAAACGACAGATCAAGGCTAAGAAAAGATAAAATATGGAAGATAAAATTTCAAGGAACCCTAATTCTTATTTAAAAAAAAAAATGTATATATAGCCTAAATTCAAATTAGTATGAGTGTAATAAAAAAAAATTTATTACAGAAATATTACAGATTTTCAATATAAACAAATACGAATTCAGCCACCGGGCTTGGTGTAGGGTTTAGCGTTCTGGTCCAAGGGTCGCGGGTTCGGATCCCAGGCAGTCCGATGATTTATTTAAGCCATTTGGATACCAAATGACTAAAATAAGAATGCCTGGATCCCAAATATAGATATATTCATAATAACGGTTATCTTATAAAGTCTTATATTGCCTATGTTGCCGAAAAACCTGTGTGTATGTGTGTGTGAATGTGAGTGTGAATGAGAAAAAAAAATTATAAGAATTATGATTATAATTGAAGATGACTGTTGAGTTATATTCAGGAGAGTATGAAACCAAAAGGCAGCCATCAAAAAACAAAATTTTAATTTACTCTGTCGACGTTTTGAGCGCTAATCGCGCTCAACATCAAGAATTTCTTTCTATCCTGATGATGAGCGCGATTAGCGTTCGAAAAGTCGACAGAGAAAATTAAAATTTTGTTCTTTTGCTGTTAAATTTTAATTTTGTTCTTTTGTTTTTAAATTTTAATTTTCTCTGTCGACGTTTCGAACTCTAATCGCGCTCATCATCAAACCTTTTCTCTGTCCTGATGATGAGCGCGATTAGCGTTCGAAACGTTGACAAAGAAAATTAAGATTTTGTTCTTTTGTTTGCTGCTTTTTGGTTTCATCATCTCCTGTATATAAATACGAATATTTATCCCCCCCCCCCCCAATGAACTAAATTTCAAATTATTTTGGACATTTAATTTAATCCATTAACAGGTTTCTCAATTCCAGGCTTGATAAATAGAATCCGAGAATATTATATTGTAGAATTTTTAAATAAAATTGAATGTAGTATCTGTTTATTAATAAAAACTAAAATTTTCATGGACTATATGATTTTTAGCACGCTATGTACAGTGAGGGACAATATTAAGTCCCGCCCATGCGTTTTCTATATGTGATTATTTCATTGTTCATTTTATAAAATAAAATGAAAATCTTAATTGGAAATTTTCTGAATTTTGAACTATTAAAGTTTCGATTAAAAAATTTATTGTATTTTTGTAAAAACAATGAAATAATCACACGTAGAAAACGCATGGGGGGGACTTAATATTGTCCCTCACTGTACTGTGCCCTACCTCAAACTTTCTGTAGTGTATGTAACATTATTAAAACAATCCTGATAACGAAAGAAACTTCCAAAATAATTAATAAATATATTTCTGCCAAACAATAATCCAACTTAAGTGAAGACAAACGAATAATTAGTATTGCAGAAAGTAAATATTCCATTCGATTGCCTAACTAATGTTTTAGTGTGGATATGAGTTTATTTTAAAAAATTAGTATTTTTTTATTAAGATAAAATAATAAATATTTATTCTCTAGCAGAAAATAAATGTTTATATTATTGATTAAAATTATATATTCTAATTTTTAATCTTTTTCATTCTTACAAATTGTATTTAAAGTGTATTTATATCCGATTGTAATTGATCTTTGTAATTAAATTATCAACGAAGTTAACCTCTGATTCCCTCCATGACGCGAATAGTGTGATAATCCATCGGTCACCGAGGGCCTAATGTTAATTAAAAAAAAAACTAATTGTAATTCAAGGTCCTGATTAAATTAATAAAATACGCACACACACAAATGCCCCAGACATTTTCTTTGGCTGACCTTGTTAAGAAGAATTTTTTTATCTAAAAAAAATTTAGCTCATTCAGCAGAATAAAATGGAAAAAATTCAAATGGTTCAAGTGCAAGTGTTATGAAAGAGAGAGAGGGAGAGAGAAAAAAAAAGATTAGCTTATTTCGCTGACTTGAAAGTTCTTAGGGCAACGAGTATTGTCGCGAGATTATTAAACCGATTACTTATTGATATGGAATTTAAGTACGTAGATTTTTTTTTTTAATATATAATATATAATAAATTTATGGCGATCGTTTTCGCAATTCCAGAAGAGTCAGAAAAGTATAGAAGCGGAAAAAAAGATCATTGTGAGTTATTAATTTTATTTTATTTTAGAGTGAGGATAATATTTCTGCAATTCCGAAACCGGCCGGGTTAATTATATATATTTTTTTTTTTTTTTTTTTTTTTTTTTTTTTTGGAATGGGTGCATAAGGTCCGAAGACCTATAATGACCAGTGGTCACATGCAGCCAGGAAGAAAATAAAAACAAAAGGAGAAGCATAAAAGGGAAACTCAACTGCGGGAACTGAGAAGATGCCTGTTGAGGTTAGACTTGAAAGTCTGAAGATTGTAGGTTTTGTGGAAGATAGACGCAGGGAGCTTGTTCCAATCACGGGAGGTCATGGGGACAAACGAAGAATGAATTACTCTAGGCGGCAAGAGAAGGCGTTAGTTTTTCCCAAAGGGATACAAGGGATTTATTCCATTTCATTTGAAAGATTCCAACTAATTAATTAAGGGCCAAAAATTAATTATTTTTTAACACAATGATTACTAATTTAATTATCTATAAGATATAGAGCGAATTTTTTAAAAATATCTTTTCTTTAATGCGATTAATCTAATAAAAAAAAAATTATTTTTTCGAAAATCAAAAAATCTGTTTCTATAAGTTGTAGATAATTTAAATAGCTTTAATTTAAAAAAAATTTGAGGTCGATAGCTTCAAAATTGTGGCCGCTGGAATCTCCCAAAATTAGCACCCAGAGATGCGCATCTTAATATGATATTTTCTTCTATAAATATGAGAATATAAGGCAAAATTTAATAAATGAATAAGAGCAAGAGAGAATCGAAGTATTTTTCAATAACATTGAAGACACTAAATTAATTTAACAGTTTTAGATATGTGATAGTTTATTATATAATTAAAATGAGAGTCTCGCCTCTCATATTCAATAATGTTCAGAGTCTTGCTATTATCACAAGATGTTTGTGTACTTTGAGGCAACCTCTCTGTCCTTATGAGTTACTGCTTTGCAAATTGATGGCATTTATTAACGAAACAATACTAATAATATCAAATGATGATGACAAAGATGCAATGATAGGCTAACACACCTGACGACAGTCATTGCTATTAATCAATAGAGCCACCTCAGGCAATAAGCTACCAAAATCTATTTCTCTTAAGATTTATGAGATCTTGCCAAGGAATTTAAATCAGAAATTATATTGACGATCAATTTTTAAATAGCCATAATTTATTGGATAGTGGAGGTTGAGGGTAGAAAGTAAAAGCATAATAGGCAAAATTGCTTTAGATTTTGAGAAATTAGAAATTAAACATTCACGGACAACTTATATATAAAAAAAAAAAATCGATTAATCGATTATTTTTCATAATGAAATATTTTCGGAAAGTATGCGTTTGAAAAGATGGGATAAAACTAGTATAGTAAAAAAAAAAAGGTTAAATGATTTCCACGAGAGGGAAAAATGGAAATTTTACTAGAGAAAAAAAGGTATAAGCTTAATCGATTATTTTTTTGTCTGTCCGGATCCAATAATCGATTAATCGAAATAATCGATATTTCATCATCGATAATCGATTTTTTTTCCATAATCGAACAACCCTACTAACAGTACGATTTATATAATAACAAGACGCGATCATCTCGTGTTGGCAAATGCGTTATTACATTATAATACAGTAGAACCTCGATAAGTTAAACCTCGCTAAGTTCAAAACCTCCGTAACTTAAAAATTTTTTCAATTCCCTTCCCTTGACAGCGTAAAACCTCTATTACTTAAAGAACAAAACCTCTGTAACTTAAACAAATATTTTGAGCATAGCCCTCGATAACTTAAAATAATATTTTGGGTGACCTCTATAACTTAAAGTATTTCTTTACATATCATCGAAAAAATAGTTGATGCAGAAAATCAAAAATACATGAAGCAGAAAAAAATTACTGATTTTTTTGTAAATAAATAAATCTATTAATTTAATTTATATTTAACTAAACTATTCTAAATAAACAAATAGATCAAACGGAATTCCTTTTTCACCCACGTGCCCAAAGTCAATAAACCTCGGTACGTTAAAAATTATATTCAATAACCTCTCTAACTTCAACTCTCGATAAGTAAAAAACTCGATAACTCAAATTTCTAACCGTTTCCCTTGAACTTTAACTTATCGAGGTTCTACTGTATATCGATCGGAAAACAACGTGAGTTCAAATCCCTCCTTTGGCTTTTTTTATCCCTATTTTTATATTTTATTCTAATTAATATATACCAACATTAATTTTTATTTATTTATTTGAAATTCCTATCGGGATCCCCGTTTATTTACCCGAGGTGCTTTCGTGCACGAAGACTCACACCTCAAACCCAATCGGCCTCTGGCCGTAGCCATCTACCGGCACCCCGTGAAGTTACATCATTTCCTATCTATAACTCCTCCTCCTGCTTCTAGTGAACTAATCCTTATTTCTGGTTCCAACCGGGACCTTATATCCAACCTCTTCTATGCTATGGAGGATGTTACGAACATTAATATAGATTCATTTTATGAGCAAAACAAATTGCAAAAGAATGACTTGCTTAACGAGCGACGTTTCGCATAATGAGTAGCGAGGAGAGGAGAAGTTCCGAATGTGTGCGCATGTTACATCAGTCTGTGTCATGGGGGGGGGAGGGAGACTGCTCTATGAAAAGAATATTATTTCGCTTTACGATGTATGTTTCTGGAACAGATCATGATGCTCTTTAAGCGAGGTTCCACTGTATTTTGGACTTAAAGCTTTCACAGTTGTTATCATTAGTAAAAGAATTTAATTTTCGGTTTAACTCTGGTTTATTTGTAAAAATTACAACGTTTCGGCCACTCATTCTGTGGCCTTCTTCAGGTACAATTCAGGTAAGATTACAAAGGACATCTGTGACAATCTCAAATGAATCAATTCAATTAAGATTGTCACAGATGTAACAATCTCTTATAATACGGTACCTGAAGAAGACTACACAATGAGTGGCCGAAACGTTGTAATTTTTTTTTACAAATAAACCACAGTTAAACCGAAAATCAAATTCTTTTACTGAGGTTCCACTGTATTTCATAAAAAATATTAATTTCCATATTCCGTGCCAATTAACCATGATAAATTTATTTTTATTAATACAATTTTTTTTTCTTAGAAAATATAAACCATTTCTACTAAAGATAAATATCATCGACCATAAAGGGGATGATTTAAAAATTAACCCCCTCGTCTAGAGAAAATCTTGGCTCCACTATTAACACTTTTATAGCTTATTAAATATTTTTTATCGTTTTTGGCAATGGGAAATTTTTATTTTATTATCCCTTGGTTATAATATTCGTTTTTTTTAATACACTTATCGATATAATGGGAAAATAAATTTACATTACTAAAAATAAAATTTATATTTATTTTTCATGTTTTTATGCAGTATAGTTAAAGTATAGTCTTTAGATGAGGAAATAATTGTTATGCTATACAAATGGGAAGGGAGCATTGAGCCCTTTTTTGCGTTATGCAGTAAAAAAAAAGATAATTTGTGATGAATGCATATAAGAAGGATGACTAATAACGTGCCGCTTTATTATTAACCCCCTCATATTTAAGTTTTTGAAAGTCATCGTCTTCTTAAGACTCTAGTACAAAATGCTATTTTGCATACATTAATAAAAAGTAACAGTTAATTATAGTATTTTACAACAATTAAATATAGTGAGGTGTTCATTTATCTAATATCCTAAGAGTATATTGGAAATATAAAAGGTATCCTGTTTATATTTTTCCACCTGTTGTATTAATCAATTTATTATTATTAAATAATATTTTATTAATACTTGAATGTCTGATTTTGTATATATGAGTTGTATAAGATAAAGTTCTGGCTATGTAGAACGTCGGCTGTATCTGATTAAATTGTTAAATAAAAAAAATATTTTTCGGGTGGGGGATCATTGAAATTGCTCCTACCTCCCCAAATGATTAAATTTTAAAGAATAAATGGACGATGTTATGCACGAAGGAACCAAGTGCGAGGCAGGACTATAAGATCTTAAGATATGATATCCCGGTGGAGAGGGAGGAAAATGGGGGTAGAAACAACATCCCCTTCCAGAAATCTGAAAAAAAATAAATAACTAAAAATATAGAAATATATTTTTAAAATTTTTAAAAAATATTTATATTCTTTAAAATTTATTTTTTGAGTGGGGGGGGGGGGGGATGATTTGGACGATCCCTGAAATTATATCCCCACCATCCCAAATGAATAAATTTTAAATATTTTTTTATAATTTTAAGAATTTTTCTTTTTTTTTATTTAATTATTTTTTCAGTTTTCTGATAGGGGAGGAGATGATGTTTGGATTTTCTTCCCTTTGCCTACTATTCTGCCTCGGAATATTTAATTGTTGTAAAAATGATATAATCAATTGACATATATATACAGTATGTAGACAGTATAGTATAGATCTCGTCTTTGGGAACCTTCCAGTACTAATACTTTACTGATGTACAGTGAGGGACAATATTAAGTCCCACCCATGGGTTTTCTACTTGTGATTATTTCATTGTTTTTAAAAAAATATTGTTTATTTTTTAACAGAAACTCTCATGGTTCAAACCTAGAAAATTTCCAATAAAGATTTTCATTTTCTTTTATAAAAACAATGAAATAATCACAAGTATAAAACGCATGGGTGGGACTTAATATTGTCCCTCCCTGTACTTTTTTTTTCAGTTTTTTTCCAATTTTCTCGAAATTTCCTTTAATGATTTCTTTTAAATATTTTCTTTTTTCCAGTAAACAAAAAATAGTTTTATCTTGTCTTTGGGAACCGAGTACCAGTACTTTACTAATGTACTTTTTTAATTTTTTCCAATGTTTTTAAAAAGAAAAAAAATACAGCTCGGTCAACCCGACGTTTATACGAAAATTCTATTTATATATATCCCCCCCCCCGCACATCCGTTCACGAAAACAGCTCTAACGATTTTTTTCAAATTTCAAATATATAGCCTACTATTTCGGCTACCAATATGAAATGGCGCTAGGTCTCGTCGAAAACTTGGTACTTTTCAGATGAGGTTTATTTTAAGTCTTGTATTTGGAAAAATTCGGGTACTAGTACTTTAATGATTTACTTTTTTTGTTTATCCAAATTTATCAAATTAAAAAAAAAAAAAAAAACACCGTGCTGAAGCTCGATTAGCCCGGAACTATACTGTAGTCATATATACAAAATTATTTTTGTATAAAATTCTAAGGAAACCTGAGATTGCAGTTCGAAATATCGAATTGCAGGGAATCGCCGACCCCGCACCGCGGGAATAATCAGGCGAGGACAGAAGAAGAAGAAGAAGAGGGGATAAATAATAGATTTTCAAAATGTGCTGTATATTTGATCTCTTTTCCCATTCTTTGAAGCATATACCTTCTGAATCATGGAGCCTGGTATTTACAGTAAAAAATTTCGCATATTCGGATTACAAATAGTAATAAAAATTACATAAAGTATAAATCTTTTCTCAATTTCCCAATATTACGCCAATTTTTGAGAGTTTTAAACTATCTTAACGAAGATCCTTATTTTTTTGTTTCAAAATTAATTTTTTTTTTTTTTTTTTTTAATTATAAATTGGTGTAATTAGTCGTAATAAAATATCCGATGAAGAGTATATTTGTGTCCGATGTGTGTTAGGAGAGCAGCAGAGTCGGGGGCCGAGGTCAAGGCCTCCACCTCCTCCTCGTTTTCGATGGAAAGAGAGAGAGTAAGCGCGAACAAAATGCGAGCGTATGCGAGGCAATGAATGAACTGAACGAAAACCAAGGAGAGAAGGAGGAGGGATCGTGTGAACTGTCAAGGCGAAGGAGGAGGTGACCTCCACTGGGCTCAGGGCGAATGACATCTGACATCTGATGTGGTCCTCACATCCCTTTTTCCTTCCTTTTCTTATATTTACACTCCCATGAGAAGAGAAGATAAACTTTTTAGTTGGGATATAAGTGCATTCAAACAAAGTAAATATAATTAAACGAAAGTGTACTACTCAAGGTCAAGATAAATATAAAAAAAAATGTGGTGTGATAAAAGCACTTTTGATAATTTCACGATAAATTATAAATTTGACAAAAAAACTAACCGGAGGGCTGTGTGTGAATGAGAAAAAAGTGAGAGTGTTAAAAAAAAAAAGTTATAGGAATTTCGGGATGAAAATAATTTTCCCGTAATCTTTAGAAGGTCCTATTTAATTAATTTTAAACTGGTAACCGTTGGCTCTAGTTGAAACATTATGCTTTAATAGGAGAATTAAATTCACAAGGTTTTCTGTTTCAATAATTTATTAATTTGATATTAACACTTTATACGTATTTCGACACCATATGTGTCATCTTCAGAAGCGAATTGAGTGTCCTATTTAAGGTGAGCGTCTCGGGGTGCTAATTTTGGGAGATTCCAGCGGCCACAATTTTGAAGCTATTGACTTCAAATTTTTTTAAAATTAAAGTCATTTAAAATATCTACAACTTATAGAAGCCCTTTTTTTGATTTTCGAAAAAATAAATTTTTTTTTTTAGATTAATCGCATTAAATAAAAGATATTTTTAAAAAATTCGCTCTATATCTTATAGATAATTAAATTAGTAATCATTGTGTTGAAAAATAATTAATTTTTTACCCTTAATTAATTAGCTGGAATCTTTCAAATGAAATGAAATAAATCCCTTGTTTTTCTATGGGAAAAACTAACGCCATCTCTTGCCGCCTAGAGTAATTCGGTAGTGAATCGACTTCTAACGGCTTTTTGAGACGCGCATAAAAAGTTTCGTTTCAAAATTCCAACGGGAAGTTGCCCGAATAGAGAGTGACAGAAGGACAGACAGATGGACATTAGCGAATTATATAAATAGAAGATTGAACTGAATTAGCTAGACATCTTGCTTGAAGGATAACAAAAAGATATATAAATGAGTGTATTAATAGATCAGTGGCGCATCCAAGGTGAAGGGTTTAGGAGAAAACTCGCACCCCAGAATGCGTAAATTTAAAAGATCGCAAGACTTGGTCTTTGCTGATCTTGCCTACTTTAAAAAAAAAAAAATTGCCGCAAGCTAGGCAACACAAACGCTCATGTCGAGTTGTTAATTTTTAAGGAGATTTAACATATGAACGGGCTGATCACGCTTTAGAACAATTAATCGAAATTTTCGCAGGAAATATACACGCGAATTTCTGCAAATTTAATAAAAATTTGACTCACCAAACACAGAGCATAGAGCAGAAAAGAAACAGGTAATGATGTAGAACTTACCTGAAACAAAAAAGAGAAAAATATTATAATTCATTCAACATTTGTAACCTTTTTATTTATAATAATTTTCTTAAATTATTTTTCTGATTTGCCAGCAAACGATGAATAAAATTCCACAAATATGCAAAATATAGCTTAAATTGTTAAATATGCCAAGCTCGTATCTCAAATTTTCGCTCGTATGTCAAAACAAAACTTCGCTCGCTCGAAAGCTCGATTCTCAAATAACTCGTATGTTGGGGCACTCGTATCAAGTGGTACCACCAGGGCCGGATCTAGGGGGAGGGGCAGTGGGTGCGTGTGCCCCGGGCGGCAGGTATTAGGGGGCGGAAATTAAAGAAAGAATTACTAAAAAAAGAGTAAAATGATATGAATTTTGTATAGAAAATTTTAAGGAGGGGGCGGGGGCAAATTTAATTTAGCCCCCCATAAAAAATCTCCTAGTTCGGGCCCTGGGTACCACTGTAATTGATTTTATAAGAATAAAAATTTGTTTTAAAGTTAAATAAGATTCCCCTGCTGGCCTTGAATTAGGCAATCGGGAATACCAGCCGAGATGAGCTATTCACCTTTGAAAAGGGGATTAGGTGCCTCTCTATCTCAAGTCAATGCCATCACACTAAGTGTGATAATATTACCATAGAGCTATCTCGTTTACTCAGGTGACTTACTATCTCTTAAAAGGAAAAGAAATTCATTCGTCATTCATATATTAATTATTAAAATTTATTGTAGTAGTTTTAAAAAGATTACTTTGTCTACTGTAATAGACAAGAAAGCCACTTGAAGTTACTTATTTATTATCAGGAGATTGAGTTATTTTATTATATAATACGTGGATTCCGATTACAAGTGTTGGTCGAGATAAAAAAAAAGTGGGAAGCCCACCCTAACCGTGCGAAGAAAATTACCCTATAATCCATTCATTTACCAGAAAAATACTTAGCAAGTACAGTAATAATAAAGATGAAAACACTTATGTAGTAGTAACAACAACATGTTGAAATCGAAGAAAATATAGTCGATAAAATTATCTAATATGAAAAATGACCTGGTCCAGGCAAAGAGAAATAATTCCAAGCACTGGATGGGTGTACCTAAGTTTCTATACTCGTTGTGAATAGAAGTTAATTTATTAATTTTTTTTTTTAATATAAAATTTTTCCCTTTTTTTTTAGGACCCCCACTCTCCCCCGGGGAAAGTCATTTTCAACGCGCACTAACAATTAAAAAATTTATTAAAAAATTTTAATTATTAAAAATCCGGTGTGACTAGTCGCACCAGATTTTTTGTGTCGACATATATATATTTAGTTTCCGCTGATATTATTTTATTTATTTATTTATTTTTATTTAAACACTCACACTTTTTTCTTTTCGGCAATTTAGGTCATTTAAGACTTTAAAGGTTAAAATTAATAATATATTTATTTGGGGTCCATTCTTATTTAAGCCAATTGGTATACAAATGGCTTAAATAAAATCATCGGACTGCCTGGCATCCGAATCCTCGACACTTGGTATACAAGGCAGGCGCGTTACCAACTACGCCAAGCAAGAGGGCCCGAATGCAACTAGGTAAGTTTTTTTATATTAATAAATAAGATACGAAACAAAGAAGAATATAAAGTAAATATTTCCATAAAAAATATTATATAACAATACTATATATAAATTTATTTGCAAATCGTAAGGTACTAAAATGATATTTTTATTGTAATGCAAAGAACTTGAATATATAATCAAAGAAATGAATGCCGACTGATGTTGCTTATATAAAATTGAAAAATGGGAAATTTCCTGGCTATTTTTAAAAAATACCACATTCAGGATAGCTATAACTTGATAAATATAGGTTTAGAAGTATAGGAGCAGAAGACAGTGTAAATGAAAGGATTAACCTCCATCAAATAGTATTTTTAAGATCAGAGTCGGTTATTTTCAAAAAATAATATTATTACGGGGGTTTAGTAGTGTAGATAAAATTAAAAATTTCCCCCCCCCAAAAAATTTTATCATGTGGTACGCATGTTTTTCCCGATAAGAGGGCGTTGTGTGTCTTAAAAAGTAAGGCAAAAAAAAAAAACACCTATTACGAAAATTTCCCAAGAGATGTCAGAATGGTAGCTAATAATTTAATGCATTTGGTTGATTTTCATTGATCTTTTAACAATGAAATACTTTATAAATGTTATTATATATTATGTATCTTTTATATCCTGGTAAAAGCATTAAATTATATAAATATAGACCAGATATGCTAATAGGGGATCGGCTGTTAGACTAGCCTGCCATCTTTTGTAAGAGTGCTGAACTATTTGACACATAATTTTTCAGAGAAATTATTTTCTGGTTAGCTAATTAATAGAGATTAATTTTATTTCTAACTACAAGTCAATTTAATTTTAAAATTAAAAAAAAAATCAGGATAGGTGAGAAAGAAGAAGAAAATTCGCAGCTAGTTATATTTTATTATTTTTATTCCCATTATGTTGACGTTTCAGCCCCGGTCGGGACCATCCTCAGAACAAATGGGTGTTAAATATGTATAAATTATATAATCCAATCATATATCATTCATATCTTCTCAAGTTCTATGAATGATATATGATTGGATTATATAATTTATACATATTTAACATCCATTTGTTCTGAGGATGGTCCCGACCGGGGCCGAAACGTCAACATAATGGAAATAACTAGCTGCGAATTTTCTTCTTCTTTCTCACCTATCCTGATTGAACTACCAGCTATAAGCCCTACGTATCTATTAAAAAAAAATTCAAAGGCATAATTAGAAAAAATAGGACCAAAGTAAGACGTCAAATTCTTTGTATCTGAGCCATGTTTTAATATATAAAATTTCGCATTCCAAACGCCATCGTAGTAGCCTTTCAGTAAACAATCTCAAGTCATTCTTTCTAATAAAAGTGATCAAGTTGAGATAAAAACGGAAATTAATAAGAAAACTACCCAAGCTTATATAATTACAAAAAAAGATCAGCATAAAGAAGAAAAAAATACAATCTTTACTAATTAACAATTCTAGAAATTATTATTTTTTTATTAAAAAAAAAAAAAAAAAATTATTTAAATCGAGACGAGGATGTTTTGTCTGTCTCAGGAGATTCGCCTGCAAAGCACATGTGCATGCATCCTGTCGCTTCCCAGGACAATCCTCCTCCTCATCAATCATTCAATGTCCTCCTCGAAAATTATTTTATATAACTTATGGAATATAAATGCCCCTTTATGGAATTATCATAAATTATTGCTACATAATAAGTTTATCAAAATAAAATAAATGATGACGTTTATTTCAGTTAAAATTAAAGGTTATCGTAATTATTTCCATAGACTAAACTAAATTGAAAAAAAAAAAAACTTTTATACATGTATATATTTTATCATTTCGAATGATAATCCCAGGGAGTCAAAGCGCACCTACGCAAGTAGAAAATTTAATGATCTCTCGATCTAAATGATTTATTGAATCCGTTGTAATTAGATTAATAATTTTTAATGAAGACGTTTATGTTAATTAACTTAATCTAATATTTTATCAGAATAAATAATTAATCTTAAGCAGGTTTGGAAAATTTTTATCGCGATCAAGATTTGTTTATTCATTACGATTGGACAGGAGGTTATTTGAATGGAGAGACGGACACCTCAAAGCCGCCGAGCTCATTTTGTAACCTAAATTTATTTGTCAAATATTTTTCGAGATCTATATGCGTATTCTAATAAGTTATTAATAATCAATGGATACCTCGATTTGCACATGATAAACCATTAATATATTTAACAGATTTGTGTGTATATTTGGTGGGCCAAACGCGTGAACCGAATCCAATGATCTCCGGCCTTTCAGGGGTCAAAATGCCCAGGAAAGGCTGGAGATTCAGGCATTACCATTGGTCCACCAAATAGTACTAAAAAAATTTGTTATATAAATTTATTTGGTTTAATTAAAAAAAAAAAAATGCCGGGACTCCCAATAGGCTATGTGTATTAAGAATAACGGATATCGTAGGTCTTACATGGCCTGAGCTGCCGAAAAGACTGTGTGAATGTGAGTGTGAGTGTGAATGAGAAATTAGTGTTAAAAAAAAAAAAAAAAAAAAAAAATAGAAAATTTTGTAATCGACATACAAATTTAAAGAAATCTATATAAAAATGCTTGGAGAAACATGAAAAAATTTTCTTAGGAGTGTTTCTATACCTCTAATAAATTTTAAAAGGGGGGAATAAATCCTTAAATGAAAATAAAATTGAAACCCCTCAAACCCTGCTCCCCCCCCCAAAAAAAAGGTACATGTTTATATAATAAATATACAATTTTTGTAATATCCAATCGTACAGTGGTAGAGTATCCGCCTCTTGTGCTAGGGGTCATGGGTTCGTATCCCGTCTCATGCGATAAAAATTTATTTTTATTTAATTAGCTACAGGAGACGTAGCAGCTAACGAAATAAATAAATAAAAAACTTTTATTTAATTAATCAATTGTCGACGTTTCGGTCGCCAATTAAGCCTTTCATCAGAGCTGGTGTAAAGTCTACAGCCACTTTTCATCGTTAATTGGCTACCAATAAATTGAAATAAATATAGATGGGGTTTAAATGACCACTGATGCCGAAAAAGATC
>JAKCPI010029628.1:0-45760 GCA_023213315.1 Euborellia annulipes | reverse complement strand
AAAAAAAAATAGAAATCAGACTAATTAAGAATCATTGAAAAAAAAAAACATTTAAGAACTTTCATCTAAGTTAACCTAACCTATAATTAAATTATTGTGATGTCATCATCACCATTTACTTGTAATCATTTTTTTGATTAATGAATTTATTTTATTTCATAATATTATATATCTCTTAACAATGATTTTCATATTTTAATGAACGGTGTCTAGATAGCAAAAAAAGAGAGAAGATTAATGAAATTTTTATGGAAATTCCGCAAAGAGAATTTTTTTTCTATCTTATTTGGACATACAGACAGCTCTGTGTATTGCTCCATTTTAATTATACACTTTTAAAAAGATAGAGATATTATATTTCTAGAATAGTTGGAATGGAATTATATTTATTAAAGCAAACTGGATGGACTTCATTTAAGAAGTTTTTTTTTATTCATTTATCTTCTCAATCTGATTTGACAGAAAAAATTAAAGCTTTAAAAAAGTGGCATATTACGTTAATTAGTGACGTCGAGTATCGGTAATGTATTAATTAATACTAGTAGTTGATTATTAATTTATTTCACCTACTTATACAAAAGTCACAATAATGTTATATATATCGCTGGATTCAGCATATAATACAGAATAATTCAAATACATTTTCGTTTGTTAAACTTAACTAATATCGAAATTATGGGTTCATTAATCTAAAAATTATTTTTCAAAAAAACTATTTGTATGTTTAAGTTGTTCCCAGGTCTTTTATATTCATCAAACAATATGATATAAAATATTTATTTTATTCTCTTTTTAATTGTGTATCAATCATTTTTTTAAGAACGAGCTATAATGCCGGAAATAAGAAAATTTCTTTGGAGACTTGAATGAACATATAGGAAATATTCATAGAGACTTTAATGAACGGAAATAAGTTAATTTCATCTCTTATTTTTTAACGCTTTTTATTTAAGACACAACTATTTTACCATCTATAGGCAGGGGCGTATATAGAAATTTTTTCGGGGGAAGGGGAGGGGGCCTGAACTCAAAAATTTTATTGCGGAAAATTTTTTTTAAAGAAACTAAATTTTTGCGGAACATTTTTTCTTTTGCGGAACCTAAGTTTTCTATCTTGTGGAAAAATTTTTTTCCCTGAAAATCATTTTACCTTTTTTGTTAGAGACACAATATTTTTTGCCACCCTGCGGAACATTTGTCTTTTTGCGGAATCTAAGTTTTCCACCCTGCGGGGAAAAATTTTTTTGCGGAACCCCCTCTTATATACGCCCTTGTCTTAAGGCCTATAATAAATTATTTACCATTTTGATCTAAATATATATAAATGCAAATCTTTTGTATGTAAACTATTTGTAGTTTAAGTTGTTGCCAGGTCTTTTATATTCATCAAACAATATTCAATAATATATTTACTTCATTTTCTTTTTTAATTGTGTATCAATCATTTTTTTAAAAACGCGCTATAATGCTGGAAATAAGAAAAATGCCTTGGAGACTTGAATGAACATATAGGAAATATTCATAGAGACTTTAATGAACGGAAATAAGTTAATTTCATCTCTTATTTTTTTAACGCTTTTTATTTACTTTACAACTATTTTATCATCTATATGCCTCTAATAAATTATTTACAATTTTGATCCAAATATATATGTAAATGCAAATCTTTCTGTTATTATTTTTTTTTTTAAATCTCAGTCAGTGGTCAGAGCATCATTAAAATTATCATAATTCATTTACATGAAAAAGAAGTCAAGTCAAGTTTTCTATCTTTCTGTTTCTCTCTCTCTTAAAAGAGAATTTAAAAACAAATGAATAAACTTGTGATAGAATTAAAAAGGAAAAAAAAAGTTTTAATCATCTTAAACAGATAATATTTGAAATTGAGTGTTTTCTTTTTTTTTTTTAGAAATTTTTTGATCCAAGATTTTAGCTAAATTAAAGATTTGATCCAGAAGATGCTGGTTTTTGAGTGATCAGGCTATTAAGCAAGTAATCCAAGAACCCAAAAAATAAATTACTTAATTTTCTGATTTTCTGATCTCTAGAGCAAGAAGCGAGACTTTTACCTCCATGCCAATGGTCAAAAAAAAAATTATTTTTATATACTAACAGGACCTTCTAAAGCGGGCTTTAAAGTTATTGTCTTTCTTTTAAAACAGCAAAAAAAAAAAAAAAAAGGATGAGGAGATCTCACTTTTAAATTAAGCCCAAGATTAAGCCATGTCTGTCTGTCTAACTGCCTCTCTCTCTCTCTTTCAGCTATTTAAATTCTACTTTGTATATACAAGTTAAATGAGGTATTAAGAAGATTTTCTTTAAAGCTAGATCTTATTTTTTTTTTTTATTTATTTTAAATAACTACCATTTAGTTTAAGATATTTACATATATTGATTGATGATAATCTGTTTTTAAATAATGATATGTCCTCTCGGAATATTCTTTTTATATATTTGGAAGAGTGACAATTTTTTTTCTCTTACATAACGTATATTTTTTCCCATATTTTCTGAAAGTAGCCATTCTCACGAGTAAAATGACATACAACACTTAGTATCTAATTCAATTGTCAAAACAATTAAAATTTAATTAAATAATAAATAAATTAATTAATTATCAATTTAAAACAAAAAAAAAAATTATATTTAATATAACAATGAAAATAAATTGAATTAATTATAATTATTAAATTTAAATCTCACATTAAAATAAAATTTTAATTGATTTGACAATTAGAAATGCTCCAAGTGCAATTAAAAATAAGTCTTTTTAACTAAAATGTATTTTGATTTAGATACCAAGTGTGATATATCATTTTTCTCAGAAAAACGTCTAGTTTTAGAATATATAAAGAAAAATACATGCTATATAAGGAAAAAAATTCCGATATTTGGCAGATTTGGAACTTGCGTTCATTTTATCTACCGGCGATTGAATAATTTTTTTTTTTTACTAGATTAATTGATTTGTTGCTAAAATTTAAAATTTATTTTCTTTCCGATTATAGTATAATAATTAAAAAAAAAAAACACTTTCACTGATTTTTTTCATTTCAAGCTAAGAGAGAAAAAATAAATTACTATGCAAATTAAATTCCCCCGGAGAGTAATAGAGAGAGAGAGAGAGAGATAGTGTTAAATTCGACATAATTTGATGTTATTAAATGACTCCAAGTTTTAGACTAACTTCTTTCTCTTTCTCTCTCTCTCAGTCATTATCTTTTATTAATATTGATAAAAATATAAATATTCATCATCATCATCATCACTTTAGAAAATAATAACATTCATTTTTAGATCAATCATTTTTCTAAAAAAAAAAAAAATTTAATATAGTTCAAATTTTTTTTTTCCCAATTTATTTGATGCTTTATCATATATATAATTCGCTAATGTCCGTCTGTCTGTCTGTCACGCTTTATTTAGGCAACTCGTTCTAGTGAATTTTGAGAAAATCGAAAAAAACTGAAAAAGTCCATCAGTGGTGTACTAGTATTCTTTGGCTCATTTTGTTCAAAAGCTTCGTGTCACGTCCCATGGGGGGTGCCTAATTTAAATATAAAACTTCAACCTCCTAGCTCTTTTCGTTCTTGAGATATTTTATTCACAGACAGACCATGTCGCGAAAACCACTTTTTCTGGATTCAGGGCACCTCAAAACGTGTATATCCGTCAAAATCTCTGACATGAATCCAATACTTTCTCTCTATATATATTAACATACACATAGGTAAGAGAAAGAAAAAAATTGTTGGTGCTTCACCTTTATTATATCTCTATTGCAATCAACAACAACAGCAACAACAAATTTCCAATCTAATTTAGAAAAAAGGAGAAGAGTTAATTAAAATTTGACGAAAATTAATTATCTTTTATTTTAAACGTTTTCTTGTCTATTTTTTTCTTTAAAAAAAAAAAAGATGTTAAAAGAGTAGACTAAATGAAGCAGGAAACGTGTTCTAAATGAAGAAAAAAATATTGTCAATATAGTTACAAAACTTTCCTCTTTTTTAAATTGAGATAATCAGAGTGGAGTGATGACGTTCATGGATTTATTTAAAAATCAACTGTCAAATTAGTTCAGCATTCTTGCAATAGATGGCAGGCTAGTCTAACAGCCGATCCCCTATTAGCCTATATTTATATATTTTTATGCTTTTATAAAAGATACATAATATATAATAACATTTATAAAGTATTTATTGTTAAAAGATCAATGAAAATCAACCAAATGCATTAAATATTATTAACTACACTGTAAAAAAAATATGAATTTTCAATCATATTTCATATACTTTCGTGGTTTAATTTTTATATACCCAGGATATGAAATAAAATTAATATAAAAGTTTATGAACAAATTACCAACTTTTAAACTTATCTTTTTCTTTGTGTGCCGCCAAATTTTGAAATCGTTAAAAGTGTACCGCGACAAGTTGAAAATCTCTGGTCTAAACGTTCTCAAATAACTCGACTACCTCAAGGAATTTTTATTAATTTATTTTAAGGAAATTTGAAATTATTCTTTTAAAATTTATTTCACAAATCTAAATTTATTAAATTCTGGTTTGAAATTCGCGCTCTAAACTATTTAAATATTTATGAAGTATATTAAAATCATACTAATTAAATAATTTTTATAAATTAATTCAACTAAATAGATATTAAAATTAAAATTAACAATTTTTACCAAAATAATTAATTTTAAAATATACAAGAAATTTGTTAGGTTGGCAACAAATTGAATTTTCTCATATACTATTCATAAACAGTTTATGAAACAGAGTCCCTATACTTGTATAAGAAGTTTTCTGGAAGTTTTTTAACAGTGTACCATTCTGACATCTCTTGGCAAATTTTTGAATTACTTGATTTTTTTGGGCATACTTTTTATGACACACAACGCCATCTTATCGGGAAAAACATGCGTAACACCTTCGCTCCTATTCCGCCTTAAGGTTAGGATTAATTTTTCATCTAATAAAAATCTTTAGATTTGTTAAAAAAAAAAGCAATTTAAATTTATCATCACTACTTTCCTAAGGTTGACTTTTATATTTTTCACTAATTTTCTATTAAATTCCAATAAATGATTTTGTAGTCAGTCGTGATCAAATGGAAAATAAGCAAACATCCCCTGAAGGGTATCAGATTAAAATAATCTCTCTCTTTGGTCAGATGTGTAACATTTAAGGGAGACGGTGGAGGAGGAGGAGGAAGGAGGTTAAAGGTCATTTACTTTGCTCTGTTAGTCACGCCCAACAAGCGAAAGTCACGACTAAAAGAAAAAAAAAAAAAAAAAAATTAAATATTCTATTTATTTGTCAACCAAAAAATATCGATATTAAAACCTGATGAAAATTCGTTAAGTTATTAGGGGAATTTTTAATCATAGACCACATTTTTGTATTAAATATTTATTAAAAATATATAAAAACGTTTCAACTGCTTATTCTGCAGCCGTTATCAAGTACTGTGCACTTGCTCCGACTCAAGTGAACTAACTGTCATGTCCGTTACTTGCCTTTTTATATACAGCGACGTCAGCGCCATCTGTCGGCATTTCTGTAAAGTTAGATTCAAATTTTCCCGCTATTTTCATTCATTTCCATGAAGTTAGTTACAATTATCAAAGCATGATGTTACAATAAGTTTCTTGAATTTGATTTTAACATAGATGTTATAAAATATTATCATCAAATCATTCCAAATATACGTGAATATATGTGTAATTTTGGAAAAACAAAATCGTTAAATTCAATTGTGAGAGAAAAATAAAATGAAAAAGTACAACAGTAAAGTACTAGTACTATTTGGTCGATTGGAATGAAATTCCTGTCCATGCTTGGGACATGAATACTTAGCTAAAGTATAAAATTTGAGTATCGAGAGTTCTTTCCTTATTGAGTTATTTAATTTAATCCCCATTTTTTGATAAATTCAGTTGAAATTCATTTCAAATGATTGTGAAAATGACGTCAAATTCAAGCTAAAGGGAATCGCCTCCTTTTAATGGCAATTTCAAGAAAAGCAATCAAACAGGCATTTAAAAGCAATAAAATCTCTTTCAGAGAAATTTACATAAACATTATGTTTTGATATTTTAACTGGAATCGATCTTCTTGAAATTTAAGATTTTTTCACAATAAATTAAATTGATTTCAAGTGAAATACCAAAGAACGTGGGTTGATGGGAATTACTCAAAAACGAAAAAACTCTCGATACTCAAATTTTATACTTAAGCCTAGTACCTATGTCGCAAATATTTCAAGAAATTTCAATCACATCAGCCAAAGGGTACTAGTACCTTACTAATGTATTTTTTCTTTTTTTTTTGATTTCTCAAAATTCGCTCTAACGATTTTAATTAAAAATCAAAAAATCAATTATTTTTTAGTTACTCTTTAAAAAGTATATCACGTACGTAAAAATAGTTTAAGAGCACTTTATGCTGGGAGAAACACCCAGCGACACCCCGTCCCCCCCAAGAACAAACCCGTGTCGATAGGAGGAGCCCACCCCCCTCCCCCTTACCCAACCGCATTCAACAAAAGGAGATCTTCCGAGTGTACGGCATTTGATCGACTGTTAGGAGCCTAAGATGACAAAAAGACTGTGTGTATGTGTGAATGTGGTGAATGGGAAAAAAATGTGAGTATTAAAAAAAAAAAAATAAATAAATAAAAGATGGTCAATACCCCAAACTATTTTAAATTATTTAAATTTACATACCTATTTATTTATTTCTTATGAAAAATCTCCAATCTATATGTATAATTCACTAATGTCCGTCTGTCTGTCTGTCACGCTCTATTTAGCCAATTTCTTGTTGGAATTTTGAAATGCGATTTTATATGCAAAAAGAGGGCCTTACAGGAAAATTATTTTCATCCCGAATTTCCTATAACTTTTCGAGTTATTAATTCTTAAAGTTACGATTTCTCCCATAGGAAATGTATAGAGAAATATTTATGTATTCTTTCTTTTTGTGTATTCTATGAACGTAAAGAAGCCGGAAGCCATCAATACATGTATTAAATAAATAATAAATATTTATATAAGTCAAATCCCCCCCCACCTCAAACAAAAAAAACAAAAACAAAAAAACCACATTCCTTCCCTCCCCCCCCCCCCCCCCAAGACCGGAGGAAGCAGCCCCCCCCCCCCCACCCCCAAACCCACAACCTACAATCCTGAAAGCAAAACCCACCCCCCCAGGCCCCCCCTCCCGGCGCGCGCCGTTGCGCTTTTTTTTTTTTTTTTTTTTTCGGGGGAGGTGGGGGATGGGGGGTTTTGGGTTCTCGGACCCCAACCCCCCATTCAAAAAAAATGGCCTCTGCAGCCGAAATGACTTTAAAAAAAAAAAGAAGAAAAGGCGAAGGTCCGCCGCAGGCGGGCCCGAGCGAGCTGGCGGGGTATCCAGGGAGGCGAAGCCCGCCGAAGTCTATTAACATAAAATTTGAGTAAATGCTTCAGGAATAAATAATGTTATACTGTATATTAAAATTTAAGAGAAGGGATCAGGTGCAGCCAAAAAACAAAAGCCTCCGATTTAATACAATTCAATGAGACGTTTCGGGTGAATTTTATTTACCCATCTTCAATGTGTGGGCCATCGTATTTATTTAATGAATCTCACTGACCAACTCCGGGACTTCTAACAATTTTGAAGGACTGAAGATGGATGGATAAAATTCACCCAAAATGTCTCATTGAATTGTAAGCTTTTATTGTTTTGGCTGCACCTGCTCCTGTCTATAAAAAAAATAGCCACTGACTTCTTAGATTTATTAAAATTTATTTTTGTTTCATAGATGGCACCACTAAAAGGATATGGATGAAACATAATTCTAGAAAAGGACAAAAGAATCTCAAATGTATAAGTTCGCGTAATGCGGTAAATAAACCAATTAAGAATAAAATCAGCTCTACCAACTTTTAGAGAACAAAATCACCAAGTATTTTCTTTCGCTCTCTTCAAGTTTATTATTACTATTATTATTCGGGGGCCATATATGGTTACAAGTCTACCTAGTTTTAAAAGATAAAGATAGAGAGAGAGAGAGACCCCCCTGGAGGTTTTTTTTTTTTATAATATAATCATTATAACAAACAGAGACAGATAGATACACACTGCGATATTGCGCAAATGTTTTTTTTTTTTTTTTTGTGAGTAACAAGTGTTTGTTGGCGCCAGGTCATTCATTGATATTGCTTCACTAGTCGCGGCTGCGTGTAGGAGAGAGAGAGAGAAAGTCAACGGTCTCGGTCGTATATGACATCGTCATCTCTTCTTCTTCTTCTTCCTTCCTTAAAAATGATTCATTCAATCATTCACTACCTTAAATAGTATAAAAAAATAAATATCATTCTTCCTTGGTGTACTGCAGACAAAAACCTTCAGAGTTTCAAAGATTTGATGCTGAAAAATCAATCAGTATCTTGGATTTTATGAGGTATTGTTCCTTCCCAGTCGCTCGGGTTAACCAAATCGGAGTCATCCCCATTTTTAAGACTCTTAGGACAAATTTGTGTCAATGGGATGAGATTTTCTCCCAATTTCCTACTCAGAGAGGAAACTTCGGCAAATTATTTGCAGCAAATCTGAGGTATGTTGAAATTTTAAATTCGCAGCTTAGTTTCTAGAAAAGTCTATAAAAATCTCCATCAGTTGAGAAAAGTTAAAGATTGTTTACTTACTAAAATTAGATAGATTATGGTTAACTCGCTCGTCCTGCCTTGAATTCCTGTGTCCGCTTTATTTTTGGAATTCCAATCGACCAGCACATAACACCATATTACAACTGATTAGGTTGAAAAGGAGACGTAACTATCTCTTGGGGTGTTATGTGTTCAGTCTCTTGAGGATTGAAAGGCCCTCTTATTTGTTTAGGGATCTTAGGTTAAAAACTCTCATTAATCTCTAGAACTCTCAGGGTGAGTCCGCTGGACTTACAGATGCCGAAGCATCGAATGGCAGGTCATTTGCTGTTGAGTCCGTCAGGTTATGGAACAGTGTCCCGGAGAGCATAAGGCTATCGCGAACTTTGACCATTTTTAAGCGTAAATTTTTTCAGCATTTGTTGAGTGAGCAGAGGGGCGCGATTGGTGTACGGTGACGAAGCGGAGGTAGGAGGGAGATATCACTATTATCATAATTGTTTAAATGTATTAATACATGTAAATTTCAGGAGGTCATAGCCTGAGTACATAATAAACAAACTATCTATCTATCTTAATCACTTTCCTCCTCCAATCAGCCTCTTTCTTCCGTTGTTTGCTTCCTTTAAAAGTCTCCTTTCTTGCGTTTTGTTCATCTAGTTATCTGTCACTCACTTATAGTTATCTAAGTAACTGCAGGCTTGTGGCTAATCTTTGGAGTTACTGAAAGATGACTATAGCAGTCGTAATGCCTTATGTCCATAAGGGGTTGTATACCAATACCATCTGAACTCATGGTTTGAGAGACAATCTCTGCTTCGATAAGCCTCTTGACAGGTTCTCCATTCTGGAATATTCTTCCTTCATCTGTTATCCTCCATGCCTTGTTTCATTTTATGGTACATTTGTAATTTCCAAACTTTTCCTTAAGATTCTGTTAGAAATTCTGACTTTCACCGTTACCCCAACCTTTCTATTGCCTTTTAATCTAGTCAAATTTTATTTATGGATTCGATCCAAGACATTTCTCTTCAAGCGGATTGGAATATCCAATGTTCCGAAATTTTCCAAACATTGTCCAAATCAGTCCAAACCTTTTAGTTATTTTTCCTAATTCGGATTTCATGCCATAGATATTTATAAGTTCTATAAATATATGAAGTGACTAAGCGAGACAAGTTGCAAATTACGAATCTGAAGCTTCAATACAACTCGAGTTAGAGTCCAGCTTATTGCAAGCAATAATTCAAAATTGTCTTAGGATAAAAAAAACTCAGAGATAATCTCAATCCACAGAGACAAAAGGCATGCCTTAAAGGGTGAAGTCTCCGACTTGGTTAACAAGAGGTGTGGGCAGGTTGGATGGGAAGGCGCTATTCCTCCATCCATCCAACCACCTGATCTATAAAGAATTTATTCAATTAGCACCAAGAGTTGATATTAAGACTTTTGCAACAGCCTTCTAGCAGAATCTAAGCAATCTGCAACTCAAACAATGCTGTCGTTAGGGATAGTTAAGATGATTTAGTTTTTGGTTTTTACCCAAGTATCTACGTATTCTCTTAAATAGGAAGAAGAGTGCAAACAACTTGAGCGATATGATATCGCCCTATCCCACTTCTATTTCTTTTTTAAAAGCTGGTGTGGAACCTTATCTTCTTTGATATTTGACACCAATTTTTTACCGCACTCAGCGGACCGATTTACTTTAAATTGTATAAATTATTTTTAATTTTTATATTTAATTAAGTTTTGGTTGCTGAGATCATTTAACCTACAGATGTATGAATATATTCGCAAAATTCCATTATCGCTGGCTACCTGCGGGTTTCTTCTGGGTCACCCATCCAAGGGTTAAGCGTTACTGGAAATTGTGGGTTCGTGGCTGCCCTAGCTGGGACTGACAGTACTTCTGTTCTTTCCATGTCAGTTTCTTCCCTTCTATATTTTCAGACCGTTCGACGGGCCGGCCTGTTCTTTTCCTCCTCTGCTGCAAAAACCCATGAACCACCGACCCCGCACTGCGGGATTTAAGAAAGAAGACGAAGAATAAAACTTATGAAAGATTATTTATTTTGCGATTGTTTCATTGACTAAAGTAGTGTTATAATTCAAGTACCATTTTGTGAACCTGTAAATTTTTTTTTTTTTCTAAATGAAAATTCCCAGATAATTATCTTTTTTTAAAGTAAAAAAAAGACCATTGGTCAGTTAATAAATTTATTTAAAAAATAAATAAATTTGTTAATTCAGATTGACATTCCCCCCCCCTCCCTCCCCCCCCTCTACTGAAGATGGATGAATGGAAAATCTTTTTTGATGGATTAATAATAAATAATATATTTTTTTTCGGTGCGATTAAATAATAAATAAATAGAAAGAAAAAAAAAAGAGGAAACATTTAATTGGAAGGCACATTCCACTCAATCCATCATCCATCTTTGATTTTGTTAGACTTTAACGAGTTGGGTGATCCAAGGCAATAAAGTCTTCATAACTGGAATTCATTGATTTCACATTTAACGTTATTATTAATATTTTTTTAAATATTAATAATGTCTAATTTTTTGAGAGATAATTTATATGTTGAAAATCACTGTATAATTAATTTTAATTATTCAAAAAAAAAAAGAATAATTCTAAATTTTAATAATAATAATTCTAAATTTAAAAAATTTAATTATTAAATTTTAGTTCTAAATGAGTTTGCCAAAAAATGAAACCTAACTACAAACTACCCTCTTAAAACTATCGAAATGCATATTTATTATGTATATCCCTAAAGCCTCAAAAAGAGGTAAGGTATAAGGAATCAATAAATAAATAAAAATACTACTTCTTTGGAGACTTTAACGCTGCATCCATGGAGACTTTAACGCGAGATCATTGGAGACTTTAACGCGGGATCATAGGAGACTTTAATGCTCATTCATTCAATTTCTATATGATTAAATTATAGACCATTTTAGAAAGTGAAAAATAAATTTAATCAGAGTGAATTTTTAAAAGAAACAAAATATCCAGGTCCTTGGTTCGATTCCCACTGCTTGTTGTTTGTTGTTGTTGCTGTTGTTATGCATGTGTGAAATGGGTCGGCACCCCGCTAAGCTAATAGATTCGTCTGCCCTTTTGACCCAAACCTAAGAGGAGATTGATTGAAGAGGGCGCCCGCCTCATCTCATACAATAGATGGATACGAATTGCAAACACGATACGATCCCTTGTGTATGGATCAAAATGTAATTGACTTGGATCAATAACAAATCGAACATTCGATCCTTTCTAAACCATTTATTTCATAATCTGAATTCTCTCTCTGGACAATTAATTATTATTTTTATTACTTTTTTTTTTTTGAAAGTAGCGAATTCTTTATTATCAAATAGATAAAAATAAATAATGTGCAAATTATTTTTTAGATAAAGCAGACATGTTTTTTTTTTTTTATTTATATATTCTAAATAGATAAGGGAAATAATAAATTTGTTTTCTATAGTGAAATAATTAGAAACTTAATTATCAAGGATTAAGTGGAACCAAAAAAAGAAAGATCTTAACAAAAAAATGATACAAAATATTAATACTAGTTACAGCACCCTTCGGCAGATTTTTTTTTAGAATTAAATATTCTTCTTTATAAAATAATGTTTAAAAAACTTTTTAACTCTAAATTAAATATTTCATTAACCAGATCTCTTTATTCTAAGGGAAAGCTCAACCACTTATTATTAATTTTCATTGTGGATTCAAATGTTTAAGATTTCTAAACACATAGACACATTTCTTCTTTAGAAACACTATTTTTACGTAAGAACATCTATTTTCACTTGTTATTTTTAATTATAAAGGTGTCTATTACACCTAGTAATAGATTATAAACGATATATGAACACATGGGCTTACTTCTATAAGAAAATTAAAGATTAAATAACTTTGTTCTGTTGGAGACTTTAACGCCCGTATGTTTAACGTCGGAGACTTTAACGCCCCTATATGTTATATGGAGATTTTAATGCCCAAATAGGAAGGTTTTGATACTTTAACGCCGTTTTTACATCAATTAAAAAAAAAACGTCACCTAGACACTTAAATTTTGGAAGGGCAGAGAGAGAGAGAGGTAAGCGGAAGGCAAATCAAATCACTCAGATGATTAGAGTTTAATAATTTAGCTCAAGGTAGTAATAATAATATCCACTTAATTATAGACTAGGAAACTAAGGAGAAAAAGCCTAAATTATTCGTTAGGGAGTAATTTTCATTAATCTTTATCATGTTTATTAAAAAATATTACTTTTAACTACTGTATGATTATTTTAAAAAAAAAAAGTTTTGAAATCGTGAAGAATTAAGGCGCGACATGTTTTTTTTTTCAACGTTTGATATTTTATTTTCTTCCTTCTAGTCTAATTTACAAAATCTTCCTATAATACAGTCTATTTTGTACCTAGCCTCAACACTATATAAAAATAGAAATAGAGTTGTGAATTTGAAATTTAAATCAAAATATCTCCAAAACTATTAACTTTATTAAAAGAATACTGATTAACAAAATTATTCCTCATTTTATGAGCAACAATTTTTGCAGGAAAATTTTTTTGCCATCTCTTACCGTTTATAAGATAGAGAACATCTGGTGTGATTTATTCTGAATTTTGTAATTTTATAAAAGATATGTCTATAACTCGAAAAGAGTAAAATTTATAAAAATTTGTTTCAAACAAAAGTTGTTGCAAATAATGATTACAACAATTTATTTAATAAAAATTATTTCAATAAATTTAATATTTTTGGAGATATTTTAATTATTTTAATTTAGCCTTCAATTTTATTTATTGTTGATGAATTGTTAACAGTTTATTAATTCTGTTTTCTTGATTGTATATATTTCAAAAGCTATAGTTGAGACAATAGAAAAATAAATATGTATACACGTCATAAAATAAAATAATTTTAACAATTTTTTTTTGTCAATTTACAATAAAATTTCTTCTGCTCAAGGCAAAAATCATTTTAATTTACGATGAAAGAAAAAGATGAATTTGAATAATAAAAAAAAAAAAACTGGATTATTTCGCTAGTGGCTGAATATTAGGGTTGATGTGTAAAAATATTTTCATCTTAACGCTTAAAAGCTACTTTGATGGTTCATTAAATAAAATTTGGCCCTCTGGCGTATCATCACATTAAAATGCGTGTTTGTTTAATAAACAACATAAAAAAAAAAATATTTCGAAATTTCAACACTAGAGACATCTTGAGTGAAATAGAGATATGAGAAAGACGAGAAATTCCATTTCATAAGAGAGATAATATTTATTATTAAAATCGGAAATGAAAACGCATTAAAATCTCCAAATATTTTTTGCGTTCTTTCAGTATTTAAGACCATACCTTTACTACCTTTAGTCTATTTAAAATCTTCATGGAAAAATTAAATTTTATATATTTTATAAATACTTTTAATTATCGAATTATTTGAAAAAATAAAGTAAAAAGTTTATTTTTAAGACATTACTTACTGTCATATTTTTCTTATGATAATTATTCATTTTTTCGGATAAGAAATTTTATTCTTTTTCTAAAATTATGTCGGTCTTATTCAACATGAAGCTGCCGTTTTTCGCTTGGCCAACTATTTCATTGTTATAGCCATTTAAGACAAAAAAATATTATTATTACCAGCTTTTTCATATTTATCTGATAACATGCTAAATTATACATATTTATTTGAATAGCTATTTTATTATTTTTCTATAGTATATTACCTCTTTCTTTAGCTTTTTTTACTGATGAGTTATTTTCAAAATTTATTTAGGCCTAACGCATTAAAGTCTCCAAGTGATATTGATGTACTTTAAGCATTTAAGAAAAGTTCTTTACCTCTGTTGGATAGTTAAAATTCACGTATTAATCTCCAATAAAAGATTATATCCTATAATTGATCAAACCGATTTTCCAAAATCAAAAAAACGCATTCAAGTCTCCAAGGGGTTTTGGCATTTTTTCAGAATTTAGTTCCGTTGGCTGACTAGCTGACCGATGGATGATGTTTGTATGTATGTGTGGGAGCGGTTGGTTGGATGCTGTCTGACCCAGTAACCAACGGGGGAGGGGGAGAGAGAAAAAAACAAGTCGTCTTCGTCGTAGTCGTCGCTGTGGGAATCGGCCATCGTCCTTTATCTCATCCTATATTGATAACTCTTTCTCTCTCTCTACATTCATTAACCAAAAAGAAGAAGACTAACAAACAAACAAGGAGGACATGGCCACCACCCACCCATACACCTAGATTATTATCTTTTCGCCAATTTATGACCATCGTTCATTCCCAGAAGAAATGTTATACTAATTTATTCATAAAAATCGACGAAAATTTTTTTTACTTAATTTTATTATATATTTATTTGCATAAATAAAATTATTATATTACACAAAAAAAAAAGATTAAATAAAACGATCAAATGATTATTATAATAAATATTTTAGAATTTTAAAACAATATGTGTATCCGGGAATATCCTTATTTTTTTGCCAATATTATTATGTCTCTATCTTTGAATTTATAAATATATTATTTTTATTAAAAGTTAGTACATATATAAATATATTTTTTTTCTTGTTTCGGCTTCTTTCTTTATAAACGCTTGTCTTAATTATCCAATAACTCCAACACTAATAAAAATGGACAAGTGAATTTTCCTCTAATTAATTCTAAATTCATACTACTTAAGTATTCTTAGAAAAACCTTGTAAAAATAGGGGTGACAAAAAAATTAACATGTTAAATTTTCTTGCATTAAAGTCTCCATAAAATGAAATATATAATTGCCAAAAATCTTCAACAGAAATAGTTGACACAACATCATAAAGAGAATGAAATTTGTTATTCAAAATTAGTTGAATATTCAGATGAATTTACATAAACTGCTGATAACATCTTGAAATTTTCGTATTAATTATTCAATAATTCTAATATAAATAAACTTGGACAAACGAAAAATTAGCCGATTAATTATCTAAATCCAAACATATATAGATTATTATCATAAAAACCTTTTGTAAGGGTTGAAAAAAAAACATTTCCATAAAACATCTTGCATTAAAGTCTCCATAAAATAAAAGAGTAGATCTTAATGAATCAATATCTCCAAAATCAGAATATACGAACAAACGAAATTCATTATTCTCTATTGAATGGTAAATTCAAACCCATATTAATTATTATAACTTCAGTTGTCGGAAGAGATGAAAACAAATTAACAAATAAAAAAAAAAAACTTCTTGCATTAAAGTCTCCATGCCAAATCTTGCAATAAATTAATTAACAATTGACTACCATTTGTTTCAAATAAATATGGACAAATAACGTATTCTGCTTCTTGTTTCTTTTTGTTTTTCCTTCACTATAGATTAATTGGCTTCTTTCTTTCTTTCTGAATGAAGAAGAAGAGTCTGGATTAAAAAAAAGTCTTCTCTCTTTCTTTCGATGGCCTTTTGTCCGCATCTCTGCTACATCAATGACCTTTGACCTGAGCTTCATTAGATGGACTCCCTCTCTCTCTTTTCTCTCTCTTAGGTCATTACACGATGGACTCAACATCGTTTGGAAAAGTAAAACAAGGAAAGAAGAAACAAAAAAACGCCCTTAATGATGAACTCTTTTGTCTTATAGAGTTTTGTTATATCAAATTTTGATTTACAGAAAATTTATTCTATTAAATTTAAATTTCTTATCTTAAAAATGTGTAAAATTTCTTGACTTGCATTAAAGTCTTCATTGAAACTCTATAAAGGCTAGTCAAACGAAAATTGACAGCTTGATGCTTTATTTGATTATAAATCCAGTCATATATTTTTCCTTATAAACATACTTATCGAAAGAGTCTTAAAAGACTAATTAATTCACATCTTCAGTAAAATCATATTCTGTGAATATATTATACTCTTCGTCATATATAGAGTAAGTTGGACTTGTTAAATTTTTAAATCTTTTACATGGTGGAGGTGCTGGGATTAAGTTCAATATATACACACACATACCAAAACCACTCTAATAATTCTTAAGGCTTTCTAAAGGTTTACTTTTTCTTGAGAGTGTTGTAATTATCTATGAGATCAGAAATAGGAAGTGGCAGCCAGGAAGTAGTAGTCTCTTTACTAATCAAACTCGCAATTTACGACGTTTCGGCCTAACTTTATTGGACCATCATTAGGTATTAGGGTGCTGTCATATGTAGTGAATATATTATACATTTCACCATATGTATGTAGGTGAAGACTTGTTAATTTTTAAAAAATATAAATTTTTAAATATCATATTTTAAATCTTTTTCATGGTGGGAGGTGCTGGGATTAAGATCAATAGTTAATGATAGCTGCTAAAGAGAATGAAAATCGTTAAATAAAAAAGCTCCTTTTGCACTTTATATAGCCATCACTCAATAATCTCATCCACTCCTTTCGTATTCATAATCAAATTAAACTCTTAAAGGTGTGAAAACTATCTGCATCATTCGCAATTGAGGATTTAAAAATAAAGTCTCATATTTTGCATTAAAGTCTCCTTGTTAGTCCTTGCATTAAAGTCTCTATTTCCGATCTTGCATTAAAGTCTCTATCAAAAAAGAGATATAATTAAAAATAACTGGTTCACAAAAAGTGATAAAGAAATGCTCAGTATAATACTAGAAAGAACATGAATGAGGGTATCCAAAAATATTTGAATGATTATAATTTGAATATGAACGCACCCCGGACGGAAAAAAATGTCTTAAGCAGATTGATATACTATATATAATTTCTTTTTATTTATAAATAGCGCTGATTATTCTTTTTTTTTATTAATAATTTAATAGGTCCACTCCACCTAACAGGTAAATAAATAACTAAATAATAATAATAAAATAAACAGAGATGAAAGTGCGTGTTTGTGTTGTTTGGCTTGTTCCAACTTGTAAATATTGAATTTGAATAAATAAATCGATGCTTGTTTTCTGGTTCTCACGACCCACTTGTCTGTCTGTCGTTTCAAATTTGGCTTAATAGTCGCCCATTCTCTTTCTCTCCATTTGTTAGAAGTGAAAAATCAATAAATAAATAAATAAAGTGGAGGGTATTAATCTTGTTAGTAAGAATTATTACATGAATTGTATGACTAATTTGGACAAAACCTTTCAATCTTTATTATATCTGTACTCTATGTTTGTCCGACAAGAGTATTTTTCAGCATCTGAGGCCATGATAAAATAAATAATCATTTCGGAGAGCCAGATAAAATTTTATATAGAATTTAAACAAATTTATTTTTTTTATTTTATTTTGAAATTAATTCTATTAATTAAAATTAAATTAAGGTTTTGTTGGTTAAAATTAAAAATTAAATCACTTATAATTATAGCCTATAAATTATATAAAAAGTGTGAAAATTAAAATTTAATATATATAATTAATTGTAGAACAATAATTGTGAGATTTAATTTTTCTTTTATTTTAATACATTAACTCGGAAACTATTTGACGGATTTTTATGGGGTTTTTTCTTTAGGTAGAGAATTTTACACGGATGCTTGAAGGTTAGGTTTTATTTTTGTGAAAATTAATTTAGAGTGTCTACTAGAATTGAAAATTTTATTATTTATTAAATAATCGAAATATTATACTCGTAACATGCAAAAACCCAAGATATTGAAAATAATTATTTTGAAATAAATTAAAATCATGGAAATACCTAAATCTCACTAAGGTTATGTATTGTTGAATAAAATTCAAGTTTAAATTCACATTTATTTTCTTTTTAGTTTTAATATAGTTTGTATTGTATAAAAAATGTGAAAAATAAAATTTAATATATATAATTAATTATAGAATAATAATTGTGAGATTTAATTTTAATTCTATATTTTAATGCAATAACTCGGAAACTATTTGACGGATTTTTATGGGGTTTTTTTCTTTGGATAGAGAATTTTACACGGATGTTTTAACGTTAGGTTTTATTTTTGAAAAAATTCATTTAGGATGTCTATAACTAAAATTAATGAATATGGATACTGAAAGAAAGAAGTTAGATATTACCAAAAAGGTCAGAGAGAACCGAAAGTTGGGCACAATTTTAAATTTATTTTTTGAAATTATCAATTTCCTCTATAATAAATTTTTTATAATAATAAATACAACAATAAATCCCTTTCTCTCTGATGTTTTGTTTTATATACCTGTTGTTGTTGTTGCTATAATCCCATCAACTAGATCTTAATTCAATCCGTTGCAAAATTCAAATGGCTCATATATGGTCTCTTTTGACCGGAAAGAGGGAGTGTGCGTGATATTAGACTATCCATCATCATGATACGTGTGCGTGTGTGCATGCATGCAAGTGCGCCAATATAATAAAGAAAAAAAAATATATATATATATATACTTTGAAAAAAGGGGGGGATATATTGTTTGTTGTTAGTGGAGAGCCATCAATCGAGTTTAGTTGATTAATCATAGCTCGAGTTTATCACTGTCATTGTTGGTGGCCCATAACTCACCAACGCCACCTACTCTCTCTTTCTATTGTCAAAAGATTTACAAATGATCTTCTTATTTATTGAAAGGAGTGACGTATATAAACCCAAATAAATCCTAAACCCAAAACTGGAGACAATTATTTTCATAAATGATTTGCTTGATCTGAATCATTTTTCTCAAGCTTTTTTTTATAATTATTTCTTCCATAGACCCTCGGAAGTGTGTGGAAGCGTCAGAATATACAGAACCATATAAATAAAATAAAAAACATTAAATCACAACAATAATTGAAGAACACAGCATCAAATTGTCTTCAATGAAAAGAATTCTTCAATTCAGTATATTGGGTTTTCTTGTAGGATCTTCTTTAATACAAATATATTTTTTGCCGCTTTTAGTTCTTTGGGAAGAGTATTAAAGATCCTGAGACCCATGCAACTCCACCAGTTGACTTCTCTCCATTCTGAAGTCATCCTTCCTTCTAGTGTTGAAGAAATGGATATCACTTCCAGTCTTGAATGAGTTTTGCGATTTAAAAGTTCTTATGCACACCTCCAAAATGTAGAGTGCTGGTACTGTCAGAAGACCCAACCTCTTGAAGATTATTTCTCAGCCTGCCCTCCAGCCAGACATCTGACAGCCCGTTTCTGGGAGGCTTCCTCGAAGAACCCCACAATGTTATACTATATCCTTGACTCGATCTCGGCGAAGTAAAAAGACCTCAGTTGATGAGACTCAAGAAAACATTTAAGTTGTCTCATTTTATAACAGGCCGAGTTAATTTTTTTAGTCAGAGTTCTGCAGTGGCATTCCCATGAGAGATTCTGATCTATCGTCGCCCCCAGCATGCAGAAGTCGTCCACACATTCCACCTGCTTATCCAGTAATTTTAGAGGCGTTCTACTAAAATCCTCTAAAGGAACTATAAATTTACTAACCAGGAACACTTCTCACACCTGAATCATGAATTCCGTTGATACTTGCGCACATGGGCGTAACTAGAGAATTTGGCTGGGGGGGGCTATGGGACCAGCTATCCTCCGGTGGGCCTGGAAAGCCCCATATTTTTTCAATTTTTCTTGGAGCAAGGAGCTTTCTGAGGGGGGGGGGGGGGCAGCCCCCATGTTTGCGCAGTTTACGTAGTTTGATTTTCAATGTTTCTTATATGACTTCAAGCCAGGTAAGTATCAACGAATTCAGGTCTAGGCCTTTTAGTGTCAAACTCCTACCGGAGAAAACCCTCTTCTTTGTTTTGCTGTGTAATTTTCACCCTCTCGAAATCGAGGTTAAATTAGAAGATAGTGAATTGATTGATTGTAGTTGGCCTTAAGGAAAATCAATTTAATTTCTAACTGGGGAGGGGCCCTAGTTACGCCCATGTGTGCAACCATTCCCACCAGATTTTTTTATTTTAATTCTTCTATGCTAACAACCAATATTACTATTCCTCCAGAACACCCTGTACACCCTGTAACACCCTGTAGAATACCATACATATTGGGGTTAGACTATTTAAAATAATAATTCTCAAAAATTAATTTTTTTTTCATCTAATTTTAATAAATTTTGAGGTTAAGTTTTCTTTAGGATAGTATATAATTGAAAAATTAATTTAAATATTTGAGGTCGAGGTTCTGCCTCTAAGTTTTTTTTTATTTTTCGTTCCATTTTAATAAAATTTGAAATGAAACTTCCTAAATATTGAATTTATTTTTGAAAATAAAAACCCTTATCAAATTTCAAAATAAATTCTTGATAAGCACGTGATTATAAATAAAAAAAATAATCTAATATTTCTCGAGCTGATTTCTTTCTTTCTCTTCACATATGAAAGAGATAGAGAGAGCAAATTTTAATTAATTTTAAAAGCCGGTTTAATTCTTTCAGTTTATTTCATCGGGTTAGATAATATATATAATATTCTCTCTTTCTCTTTTCCTTTCTTTCTTCTCTTATCGTTCCAAATTTCAAATATTATATTTATTATTATATACCTGTTTTTAGTTCATAAATAAAATGAAATTATAATAAAATAAAGCAATCAAAAAACCAAACAACAACAAGTGTTTAATGTTATATTGTGTGTGTGTGTGTGTGTGTGTGTGTGCGTCTATAAAAGATGCAAAACTGGTTTTCCATTCTTTCCTATACCCTAACTCTTCTTAGGCTTAGAATAAAACTCAGCAACCACACGATTATAATATGACAGTAAGCACCCTGGATATGAAACTCAGTTTAAAATTATCTCCAGATTGAAAAAAAAAAAAATTCGACATTAGGTTAAGTAGTTTCTGAGTAATCTATATGTGTTACACAGAAAAAAAAAATAATCCTTACAATTATTATTTTAAATTAATGATATATTTTATATTAAATTTTATTTTTCACATTTATATGAAATTCGATACAAATAATATCTTAAAATATTAAATAAATAATAATTAAATCCAATATTATCTATTTATTATTTAAAATTATTTAAATTTACAAAAGAAATTAAAATATATGAAATTTTGCCAATAATTTAAACGAAATAAATTTTATTTTTTAAATTGACTAATTTTTTTATAAATAACTCCCAAATTAAAACTAGGCAAATGTAAAAAACTGTAAAAAACCATCTCCCTGAAAAAATTTGAATTTCCTTTCTCTCCGGGTGAACATCCGAGTTTTATCCAGGATTTTTGTATAAACCTTCAAAATCATGTATAAAACTCATCACTGATCCCAAACAATATATTTTAATAAATAAATAAGATTTGGTGGCTGTGAATGTAATGGATTTTGATAGGGCAGGTTCAGCCAAATAAAAGCCTTTATATGCTTCTCGACTCCGGAGACGTTTCGAGATATTTTTAATGTCTCATCATCAGTCCGTCTACAAAATGTACATATAAATAAATGATTAGTTTTCGATATACAGTAAAAAGTATAAAATTCATTGTAATAAAATAAAAACACACACTTACATCGAAAATTAGCATAAAGGTAGTCGTTAATATACAGCATATGTACATATAAATTTTATATAATGAATACGCCTCGAAACGTTCATGAGAGGAAATATTCTCAATAGTTAAAATTCATTGCTCTCATGCATTTATATATGATTTTTTAAAAAGTTTATTTCCAGAGCATCGAAAAGTTAATCCCGGTCAAAGTATTAATACAGGCAAAAATAGAACAAATTATTTTCTTCATTTCTTTACTCAAATATAAAATATCTAAATTTGACATTTCGGTTTTTATTTTTTGACCAAACCAAATGGCTCAAGCCCACAATTCACCATATAAAATTGATAGATAAATTAATTAGTTGTTTATTTATTTTTATTTTTATTTTTAGCGCATGCCTGCCCCTGAGAAGAGAATCGCATCATACACGTTGCCCAGGGTCTCACAATCTGTGTGGAAATTAATGACTTTACCCCCAAATGTTTTAATATAGCATTTTTCAAGCGTTAGGCGTTTGTCTGTATTTGTTTCTTTGGCTATTATCATTGCATTGTCATAATCGAATGAATGATTGTGTTCTAAACTGTGAAACGCCAACGCTGTTGATCTTTTTTTAATTCTAATGCTATATTTATGTTCCTCCCGACGGATTGAAAATTTACGCCCCGTCTGACCCACGTAATAGGAACCAGGGTGTGGACAATCTAGACACTTAAACGCATATACAACACCTGTCTGATTGTCTAAAGTGATTTTGTCTTTTGTGTTGTATAGGCGCATCAATGTGCTGTTGGATTTAGGGGCCAATACGATGTTAAAATCTTTAAATAGTTTTTTCATACTTTCTGTAACACCTGGAATGTATGATACAGAATAATATGTTTGGGGTGGATGGTCACCACCTTCCACAACATTGTGTTGTGTTTTATTTTTGTAATTTGAAACAATTTTATTTATTAGTGACCTGGGATAGCCATTTTCTTGTGCCATATTATAGAAAATATCTATAAAAACCCACCACCAGTAATAGATTGACAAATTACAGTTCTTGTGTGCCCATCACTTATAAGATCAATACTTTAAATTATTTTGTTAAACGCATTTTCACCCTCTCTGACAAAATGTTCGTGAATGAAAACTTAAAAATTTTCTATAATATGGCACAAGAAAATGGCTATCCCAGGTCACTAATAAACAAAATTGTTTCAAATTACAAAAATAAAACACAACACAATGTTGTGGAAGGTGGTGACCATCCACCCCAAACATATTATTCTGTATCATACATTCCAGGTGTTACAGAAAGTATGAAAAAACTATTTAAAGATTTTAACATCGTATTGGCCCCTAAATCCATAGGCGCCGGAACTGGGGGGGGCACGGGTACATTGCCCCCCCCTGGCATCCTACAGGGGGGGGCAGGGGGGGGCAAAATTTCTTCTTTTATTTCATTTAGTTTTAAAAATGATATATTTTAAAATTTTTTTTATTTAAATTTAAAAAAAATTAAAAAAGTAAGAAATTTTTTTTATTTTATATAGACCTATTGTATTTCTAAATTCTAAATACATTTTATATGGAATTAAAATAATAAAATTTAGATAACATGAAAACTTGAGACTTTATGCCTTGGAAAAAAAAATTAAAATAAAGAAAATTAAAAATATTTATTTCCTTCAAATAGTAAATAACAAATCTACTATATAGCCTAAAAAAAATTTTGATTAAATAATTTGCATATTGTTAAACTATATATTTGTAAAAGTTAAATATAAAGGACTACAGACTATTTAGTGTAGTTGATTAACAGTTATAAGAAGAAAAAATGAAACGTCGATTTATTGATGATTATTTTAAAAAAGAAACAGGTAAGAATGGCCGTAGGCCTACTCTTAAAAACTTATTTTTCTTCGCCAAAAATATACGTACGCTAAAAATTTAATAAAAAAATGAAAATTTCTTATTATATCTGGTTCTTTCGTAGGCTCTTTAGAAAAAGGAAGCATTAGCACGGGTAGTCCTTTGCACCATGAGCATCGCCCTAGTACCAGCAGTAACATTTCTTCCACAAACACCATAGGTATTAATATAATAATTTCAAAAAATGAGTCATTATGCTTGTTTATTGTTTTGTTGCCTTGCTCAGAGATCGGAAATTCAATTAAATAATTTATTCATTTATTTAACAGAAAACATCGCCGATGATCCATCTGCTCCTGTAAAGAGTGTTTCTTTTGCTTTTACTAAAAACACACACGAAAAGATATGCTCTTTAAACGAACCGTATCAACCTTTGGATATTCCTCCATGGACCCAATCTGGACGTAATCATAATTTTCAGAATGAGTGGTTCACAACATACCCTTGGCTTCATTTTGACTCAATGACTAAAAGTATTTTTTGTTTCATATGTGTCCAAGCGCTAGGAAAAAAATTAGTAAAATGTGAAAAAAATCATGAAACAAACTTAGTGATTGATGGGTATAAAAACTGGAAAAAAATTATCATAAAATTAAAAAGTCACGAAAAATCTGCTTTTCACAAAGAATCATTTATAAAATTAGAAGCACTGAAGAAAAATACTCCAATTATTTCCTTATTATCTGAACAAACATTATCTGTTCAAATACAAAATCAAATCGCTCTAAAAACAATAATAACCTCAGCATTATATTTAGCTCGTCAGGGAATTGCATTTAGAGCACATGATATTAATGAAGGAAATTTCATTCAATTATTACGTCTCAGGGAAAATGACATTCCAGAATTAAAATTATTTTTAAAACACAAAAAATCATATAATTCTTCAGATATTCAGAATGAAATATTGAGAATTATTTCCCATGATATTTTGCGTAAAATTATTAAAATAATAAAAAAAAGAGGAGAATATTCTCTCATTGTTGATGAAACCAATGATGTACAGGGAAAAGAACAAGTTTCTATATCGATCAGATCTGTAGATGAAGATACTCTTGAAATTGATGAGTTTTTTCTTGGTCTCTATGACACTCACTCTATGACTGGGGAATCATTGTATAATATTATAAAAGACATGCTTATTCGTTTTGATTTAAGTATGGATCTCTTGCGAGGACAATGCTATGACGGAGGATCAAATATGACCGGAATAAAAAACGGTGTCAAATCAAGAGTGTTGGCAGATCAACCAATGGCTTTATTTATTCATTGTTCAGCTCATTCTCTAAATTTGGCTGTGCAGGATTCTTCAAAAAGAATTCCTTTAATACGTGATTGCCTTCAATGGGTAAACGACATAGGAGTTATTGTCAAAGAATCACCAAAACGATCACATAATTTTCATGAGATTGCTAAGGCTCATGGAATAGAGAAAACTGGCCCTCGGCCATTATGCCCAACCCGTTGGACCATCAGACATACTTCATTGTCAGGGGTTATCAATACTTACCCTGCTGTTTTGGACTTTCTATTTTCATTAGCATCTTGTAATGATGATATAGGGTCCAAAGCCAGGGGACTTTATGATCAATTATCAAAGGGTTCTATATACTTTGGAATTAGACTTAGTTATCTAATGTTTTCTTTAACTGATCAATTGAGCAATGTTCTTCAAAGTGAAACGCAAACTGTAGCTGGGGCAAAGGAAGCTGTTGAGTTAGTTTTAGAATCTTTAAAAAAAAAACGCTCAGAACAATTTTTTAATGAAATGTGGAAGGATGTAAAGAAAAAAATAAAAGAAATGAATCTTGAGGAGCCCTCGTTACCGAGAAAGCGAGAGATTCCTAAAAAATTTCTATATAAACCTAACGAGTCTGAACACAAGTTCACGTCAATAGAAGAATATTTTAGAAAAACTTTCTATGAAGTTATTGATGGGATAATCAACGAGATTGAATTAAGATTCTCCCAACCGGGGTTTTTAAAATATCTACAAATCGAAAAAATTGTTATTTTAGAAACCCGTTTTTGGGACCAATCTGTTATAGATATTTTAAAAGAATATGAGTTTGTAGAAGAAAAGGTCAAAAGAGAATTTGATTTCTTTAGGGAATTAATTCCTCAAGCTAAATGCTTGAATGATTTTGTAATAAAATACAAAAATCTTAATCAAGAATCAAAAAAATTATTTCCTAACCTGAGAAATATTCTAAAACTACTTTTAGTGATCCCGGCCACATCAGCAACCGCTGAGCGCTCATTTTCTATGTTAAGAAGAATAAAAACATATCTTCGCTCAACAATGACGCAAGAACGATTAAATCATGTATGCATAATAAATACATATCCAGAAATCGTAGATGAAATAGATATCCAAAATATCATGGCTACATTTATAAATAGTAATGACTTTAGAATTCAACATTTTGGCAAAATTAAAAAATAATTTCCATGATTTATAAATAATATTATTATTGATATATATATATATTTATATAAATAAAAATTGTATTCAAGCAAATGTTTCTTTTTAATTATTATTACTCTTATTAAACCTTTTTTTTTATATTCTTTCCCTTTCAATCACATCACTTTTTTTTTTTTTTTTTTTAACATTCACACTTTTTTCTCATTCACACTCACATGCACCCACACATTCATACAGTCTTTTCGGCTTAGGCCATTTAAGACTTTGACGATAACAGTTATGAATATATATTATTTGGGGTCCAGGCATTCTTATTTAAGCCATTTGGTATCCAAATGCCTTAAATAAAATCATCGGACTGCCTGGGGTCCGAACCCGCGACTTTTGGTATACGAGGTTAGCACTCTAACCCCTACACCAAGCCCCGAGGGCAATCATATCATCTCCATATAGGAAGAGGTTGCCCCCCCTGATTCAAATTCGTTCCGGCGCCCCTGCCTAAATCCAACAGCACATTGATGCGCCTATACAACACAAAAGACAAAATCACTTTAGACAATCAGACAGGTGTTGTATATGCGTTTAAGTGTCTAGATTGTCCACACCCTGGTTCCTATTACGTGGGTCAGACGGGGCGTAAATTTTCAATCCGTCGGGAGGAACATAAATATAGCATTAGAATTAAAAAAAGATCAACAGCGTTGGCGTTTCACAGTTTAGAACACAATCATTCATTCGATTATGACAATGCAATGATAATAGCCAAAGAAACAAATACAGACAAACGCCTAACGCTTGAAAAATGCTATATTAAAACATTTGGGGGTAAAGTCATTAATTTCCACACAGATTGTGAGACCCTGGGCAACGTGTATGATGCGATTCTCTTCTCAGGGGCAGGCATGCGCTAAAAAATAAAAATAAAAATAAATAAACAACTAATTAATTTATCTATCAATTTTATATGGTGAATTGTGGGCTTGAGCCATTTGGTTTGGTCAAAAAATAAAAACCGAAATGTCAAATTTAGATATTTTATATTTGAGTAAAGAAATGAAGAAAATAATTTGTTCTATTTTTGCCTGTATTAATACTTTGACCGGGATTAACTTTTCGATGCTCTGGAAATAAACTTTTTAAAAAATCATATATAAATGCATGAGAGCAATGAATTTTAACTATTGAGAATATTTCCTCTCATGAACGTTTCGAGGCGTATTCATTATATAAAATTTATATGTACATATGCTGTATATTAACGACTACCTTTATGCTAATTTTCGATGTAAGTGTGTGTTTTTATTTTATTACAATGAATTTTATACTTTTTACTGTATATCGAAAACTAATCATTTATTTATATGTACATTTTGTAGACGGACTGATGATGAGACATTAAAAATATCTCGAAACGTCTCCGGAGTCGAGAAGCATATAAAGGCTTTTATTTGGCTGAACCTGCCCTATCAAAATCCATATTTTAATAAAACAATCTCTAATTAATTGTAGAGCGTAAAATTCAGCTTTCAGTGAGCCGTTATTTGTCGGAATTTTATATAATAACACCAGTCGACAAAAATGAAATTTTTTTCTTTCACAAGAATAAAGATATGATATTCTAGAAGTATTTTTCATGCTGAATTCAAATATCATTTCAGTTTTTCCCCATCAGGCACAGTTTTAGAGATATAGAGAAAAATAGATTTTAATAGAAAATATGCTCTAAAACGGCTTTTATTTAGAATGTTCAAAATATTTCTAAAGCAACACCCCGTATAAATATGCAGATAGTTAGAATACATATAAATTTTAAGTTTCAGCCCAATCTGAGGCCATTTAGACGTGCCGCAAACGGCTAAAAGTTTAGAAAAATCGAAATTTTCAAGATTTTTTTGATTTGGTCACCCCTAATACAATTTTAGATATCCCTGAATGCAAAAAACATATATTTACGATATTTTATAGTTCTTTGACTTTTTAAAAATTATTTATTCGTAAAAATCTGTTAATTATTAACGAAAATATAAACAAAAACGTCAGCAAAGAAAAAACACCAGTACACTCACTGGTCGAACGTTTTTGTTCATAATTTCGTTAATAACTAACAGATTTTTATGAATCAATGATTTTTAGAAAGCCAAAGAACTATAGAATATTGTAAATATATGTTTTTTGCATTCAGGGATATCTAAAATTGTATTAGGGGTGACCAAAGCAAAAAAATCTTAAAAATTTCAATTTTTCTAAACTTTAAGCCGTTTGCGGCACGTCTAAATGACCTCCGATTGGGCTGAAACTTAAAATTTATATGTATTATAACTATCTGCATATTTTGACGGGGTGTCGCGTTAAAAATAATTTGAACATTTTAAATAAAAGCCGTTTTAGAGCACATTTTCTATTAAAATCTATTTTTCTCTATATCTCTAAAACCGTGCCTGATGGAAAAATTCTAACTATATATCTGAATTCAGAATGAAAAAAATGCACTAGATTCATTAATCAGATTTTTTGTGAAGAAAACCTTGTCGATCAGTGTAATTATATGATAATTTAATTAAATTTAAGGTGTATTCTTTGGATTACGATCATTTATAGAGGTCTATTGAAATTAAATATGTTACCAACAAGAATGGAATAACCGACTCCGACCTTACATAGATGCCGGATAACGATGAAACAAATTTAGAGTTCTATAAGAAGCTAAAAACTTCACTTTATCTTTCAGAAATGAATTTCATCATGTGAAATTATTAATTGGTCCACGCACTTTTTCTTTCAACATATCCATCATTCGAGATAGACGATAGCTTCCGTCTTAATTGATGCTAATCAGGGTAAAAAAAATGTTGTTCCCTCATATCAATAAACGATCTTAGATGATGAAAAATCGATAGCCCCCTCCCCATCCTCTTCATCTTCATATGAAGCAATAAGAAGACGAAATAATAACCTAAAACGACACCGTTAAATAAAGTTCTTTACCGTATAATAAAAAAGAGGCTTACTGAATCGAGTTCCAGGAAAAAAATCAAATCTACGACAACCGCCTCTACTGGAGCAATAGAGATATAATCATTTCTAGTTAAACATATTATTTGATGTTTTAATTTATTGATAAGTCTTGCAATAAACGTAAAAATTGTGAGCTGTTAGATCAGTCACACCTAATTACCCTCCCCACGAGAAACTCCTCTGGATCCGCTTTTGCTCGAAGGACAAGTTTTTTCTCGCTTGTGCCATATTGCTTTCTAAAATTACAAAACATTTTCACTTAGAAATTTGATTTGTATTTATATTCTGGTAAACAAGTACAGAATGCACCTTTAAATTACCAAAAATTAGAAAAATTTGAATTTGAATTCGCTCTTGCTCGAAGGACAAGTTTTTTCTCGCTCGTGCCATATTGCTTTCTAAAATTACAAAACATTTTCATTCTAGCTTTCAAACGGCTTTTTAAAATTACATTATATTTGTAAACGGGTTTTACAAATACTTACTAAATTTAGTATGTTTTTATTAATGTAATTTGCTTCCTACACAAAAATTATCAAAATCATCAACATTTTTTTTCTTACAGTGTAGGAGAAATTAAAAAAAGCCTCGAAAATTTCGAATATTTTCAAAATGGAAGAACACTTAGGGATTTAATAAATTAAATTATGGCATTTAATTAAATTAAAATAATTATTTTATTTCAATTCCATATAAATGAAAAAAATATGAAAAATAAATTATATATATAAAATTAATTATTGAATAATAATTGGGAAATTTAATTTAAAATTTTATTTTGAAATTCATTTACTCAGAAACTACTTAACAGATTTTCATTGTTTTTTTTTTTTTAATGTGTAGAATATTTTAAAATTTTGAAATATTTGAAAAAATAGTCAACGTAATGGATAAAAAGGGCCTTTAGCTAGCGTGTTTATAATATAGGAATATATTATTGTTTTTCTAAGTTCTTTAAAAAAAGGAAAGCGTTGGCACTGCAGGTGATGGATACAAATTTATTTATTATATATAAGTAACCTTTTGACCTTGAAATGAAATTGATTTGAAATCAATCCAATCTCTATTGGATGATTGTTTGGAAAGATCGATTGCCTTTTTTTTTCAATTTAAAATTAAATTATATGCGATTTGTAAAATAAAGTAAAAAAGTTTATTCATAATTTCACTTTAAGATAATATACCGGTAGGCCTATATAAGAGAAAGTGTTTTCTCTCTTCTAGTGAGCTTTTGGAGAGGACAACAATAATAAATGAATTAATATTATGGGCCAGAGGTTCCAGAGTGTTAAACAAAAAATAAAATAAAATAAAAACAAAAATTTTTAGGACAATTTCTTTTTTTACTCTTTAGAAAGGCTCTACATATGTTCCAAAAAATATTTAATAATTTTAGAAATCAATATGACACGAGCGAGAAAAAACTTGTCCTTCGAGCAAAAGCGGATTCAGAGGAGTTTCTCGTGGGGAGGGTAATCTGGTGAGACTGATCGCACAGCACACAATTTTTTCTTTCTTTTTTTTTTTTTTTTTGTGGGTCCAGAAATTTTAACTCAAATTTCAAAAAAATTCTATTAAAATTTTATTATATTAGTATGATAGGTTCTATCGATTATAACATAAAATATGTAAATTATGTACAATTTAATTCTTTTTAGTTCAAAGGTTCCAGAAATTTAGAATATTTCGCAAAATCAAGATTTTTATAATTCTATATTGGAGAATTAAATCTCTAAGAACCTCTTAACCAAAAAGTAATCTCTATATAAATAAAGTAGTAAAAGTGTCCATCTGTCCAGTAGCGTAGCCAGGATTTCTGCTTGGGGGGGCCCAAAAGTTTTATGAACCCCCCCCCCCCTTCACCAAGAAACTTAAAGTGGAGAAATTTTTTTTAGATAATATAATAATTATAAATAAAAAACAAATAAAAAAAATTTTTTTTTTTGAAATAAAAAATAATTTTAATACAAAATTCGTAAATATTAGAGATTTTTTCAATTATTTATAAGTTTTTTGTTAGATTTTAGAATTTATGAGAGTTAATAAAATATTTATTTAAAAAAAAAAAATCATTAGGGAAAACAATAGGTATTTTTTTGTTTTGGAGAAGGCTTTGGGGGGGGGGGCCCGGCCCCCCTGGGCCCCCCCCTGAATACGCCACTGCATCTGTCCGTCTGTCACGCTCTTTTTGACCAACTTCCCGTTGGAATTTTGAAACGAAATTTTGCAGGCTTATAGAGGACGTTATAGAGAGTCCAGGAAAAATACTCGGGCCCCGAAATTCCTCTAACTTTTTGAGTTATTAATTCCCAAAGTTACGATTCTCCCTTAGGAAATGTATAGGAAAATATTTATGTATTCTTTGCATTTGTGTATTCTATGAATGTAAACAAATCCTCAAGCAGGCACTAGATTTGAATACGTAGTAATAATAAATTTCTTTTCATAATCAAGCAAAGGTGGGGGTCGGCCGCAGGCGGGCCCGAGTCTTAGTTGATCAAAATCAAAATTCTATACTAAAATTCTCCAACTAAAATATCAAATTTTGATTTATTCACTTATGCAAATGATTTATTAATGTCAAATTAATCATTATAACGATATTAACATAATCCGTTAAAGACTCCGTCTGTCACTTGCTATTTCCTAATCCGCCCAAATGATAATTAAAAAAAATAATACGTCACAATCGGAGAACTAAAAAATTTTACCAAGTCAGGCTGAACAGCTAGTTATTTTATATACATACACGTAGGTATGTAGTGTGGGCTTCATCCCGCTTAGGGCGGATTAATTGTGATTGCTAATTAATTAAAAAAAAAAAGGATGTGACAAATTCTGTGACGTCGTTTTGGGTGGTCTCAGCCGGACGGAGGAGTCATTAGATTAATTAATCAGTGTAAAAAAAAAAGGCAATGAATCAAAAATACATCTGTTTGTGTGTGCGTGTTTTAAATAAAAAATTAGCATTAGATTAATTTGACACAAGTAGAGAGGATCACGTCTCTCCCTGCGGTATGTTTCTATTTATTATTCAGAATATAAAATAATAAATCCCATTCCACGCCACTTGTTATGAATTTTGGCCCAGTGCTCGAGACAAACGTCTTAATTATTTCCATTAATTTTTAAAAGGGGGATGAATGTTTGGTAGACAAATTTTCATTCTTTTCAATTGAGTGGTTGCAGAGATTTAAAGAAAAAATAAATTTTAATTTATATCATTAATTATAGAATAATAATAGTGAGACTTTATTTATTTATTATTTTTTTTAATTTATGATAATTAGCAATAATTTTATCGTTACCGATATAATAAAATTCCAGTCCATGGTATAATTTATTGTCAAAATTACAATTGCAAATTATTAATTTTTTTTTCTTTAATGAAAAATTTTAACGTTATTTTTAATTAAATTCAATCAAAATAGTGTTAATTAGAAGTTGAATTTAACGCTCTACAATTTATAAAATTTTGATAGGATGTTTAGTTTTTATAAAAAAGTAAAAAAAAATTCGATTATTTTCTATTTAATTCTCATTTAATCTAATTTCTTATTTAATTAAAAAATAATAATTATTTAAAAATAAAAAATAATATTAATTAATTAACAATAAAAAATAATAACAATTAACAATTAAAAATTATAATTTATAATTGTTTGATTTTTACAGTATAATGGTGAAAAAAATTTTTAATTAAATAAATAATATTTTTTATTTTAGTTTTGAAAAATTTAAAAAATTAATAAGTTTCAATGTTTTATGAAAAATGTTATATAATGTTTCATATAAAGCCTACGGTTAATAATTTAAATCTAACTTAACATTTTAATTTTTCTTGATTATAATACGTACTTTCCCCTTACAGGAATATAAATGATTTGTATCAGTTAAGAAAAAAATGAAAGATCTCTAGATAGTAAATATAATTAATAAATCGTTGAGAGGCATTTAGGGCTGGCTGACTGATCAATGACCTTGACTTGACTGTGGCACGTCACGTCTTCACAGAGATAGAGAGAGATCAACAGGAAAGATATCTTTCTCTTTTAAATTTCCAAAATATCTTTAATAGACAAAAAAAATAAAATTAACTGATGTGTTTAACACAAAAATATTATTGCTTAAATGTAAAATATAGCATTAATTATCTTCTTTAACTTTTTGTATAAAAATTTTATTTATTATATCAGAATTATTGCAAAAAGAAATATTCTTCATTGATGTTTCTTCGGTATAATGTTTATAAATCTTACACCTAATGATAATATTATCGTAAATGATGTACTGATAATTTATGTAAAATGGAAAACAAAAAATATTAACACATTGATTATATATTATTAGACTTTAAAGACCTTTTTATGAAAGGAGACTTTAATGCACTTTCTCATTCAAGGAGACTTTAATGCACATTCTCATTCAAGGAGACTTTAATGCACTTTCTCATTCAAGGGGACTTTAATGCACTTTCTCCATTCAAAGAGACTTTAATGCACTTTCTCATTCAAGGAGATTTAAATGCACCTCAAGGATACTTTAATGCACTTTCCCATTCATTGAGACTTTAATGCACTCTCTCATTCTAGCGGACTTTAATAGATATCCTTTTAGATTCAAGAATTCTCCAAAATTCTTCTAATCTCTATTTTCAATTCCACTATTTTTGATCGCTTCTCTCTTTTACAAACATATAATTTTAAAATCATAATAAATTTATGGGAATAGAATAATAATATTAGGTTTCCTTCTCATTCTTCTTCAATTGAAATGACAAATACCCTTTAAATACTCTATTATTAGAGTTGGGAAAGAAATTCATCTCTTTTTGTGACTTAATCACTCTGATTTAGATAAATAGGCTTAGGCGAATCACGATTTTTGTTTTAGGCGCCGCCGTTAATGAAATTCCACCCGGATATTTGGTTACCCAAAAGATGATAGGTTATGAGACGAGGTTACAATAAAATTAATTACATTCGTGTAAGAAGAATTGGTAACGCCTCTAAGTACTTTAATTGTTGAATGTGTCTATGATAAATGGTTTGATTATTCTAATAGGAATTTTCATCATCATCATCATCACTTGAGGGAATTAAAATTTGGTGCGTTAATGGGAATAACGAAAAATCCAGCGAATGCCTTCAGGTGTGTTGGGGAGTGTTTACATATAATTACCTTAATCGCTTGTCAAGACTAAGAATTAGTCTACTTTTAGAGAGGTTCACTGAGCTCATTTAGCGTGAGCGAGAAGAAGACTCTGGTCTTCTTAAAAAGAAAAATCTGGTGTGACTGGCGCACAGCACACAACTTTCTCTTACCTTCGGTAATCGAATGTTGTGTACTGTGCTTGTCACACCAGATTTTTTGTGTCGACATGTATTTAGTTTCCGACAGTACGGTACATTCGATTTTCAAGATAAAAATCTGGTGTGACTGTCGCACAGCACACAACTTTCTCTTACCTTCGGTAATCGAAAGTTGTGTTCTGTGCTTGTCACACCAGATTTTTGTGTCGACAAAAATTTAGTTTCCGCCAATATATTAGAATTAAAGATGTCAAATTTATAAACATGGGAAAATATTTATATTTTGTTACCATGGCAACCATTTCTCCTATCTTCTCTATGAAGCACAAGAGTAAAGTGTGCTTCAAACAATTTTGAGAGCAAAACGAGAATATACATTTGAAAGAGCATCTAAAAAATAATTGATTTTTGAATTTTAATCAAAATCGTTAGAGCGAATTTTGAGAAAATCGAAAAAAACTGAAAAAGTACATCAGTAAAGTACTAGTACTCTTTGGCCGATTTTGATTAAAAGCTTATTTTTCCGGTCCCGGGGGTGTTTAACTTAAATATAAAATTTCAACCTCGTAGCTCAATTCCTTCATGCTTAAAATTGAACACACACACACACACACACACACACACACACAGACACACAGACACACACACAGACAGACAGACCATGTCGCGAAAACCACTTTTTTGGATACAGGGGACCTCAAAACGTAAAGATCCATCAAAATCTCGACATCGAATTTTTGACATGAAACCAATACTTTCTCTCTATATATATATTACATATATACATAGGTAAGAGAAAGTAAAATTTATAAGTATGGCAAAATGTTTATATTTTGTTACCATGGCAACCATTTCTCCTATCTTTTCTATGGAGAACAAGAGTAAAGTGGTCTTCAGAAGATTTTAATCACAAAATGAGAATATACATTTTAAAGAGCAACTAAAAAATAGTTGATATATGAATTTTAAAAAAATCGTTGGAGCAAATTTTGAGAAAATCGAAATAAACTGAAAAAGTGAATCAGTAAAGTACTAGTACTCTTTGGTCGATTTTGTTCAAAAGCTTCGTGTGACGTCCCATGGGGGTGGCTAACTTAGATATAAAATTTCAACTTCCTAGCTCTTTTCGTTCTTGAGATATTTTGTTCACAGACACACAGACACACAGACACACAGACACACACACGACACACAGACAGACCATGTCGCGAAAACCACTTTTGGATTCAGGGGACCTCAAAACGTGAAGATCCATCAAAATCTCGACATCGAATTTTTGACATGAACCAATACTTTCTCTCTATATATATATTACATATATACAAGGAAGAGAAAGTAAAAAATAAAATAGAAATAGTTTGAAACTACGTTAAGACTCAAATTTAATAAAATAATTTTATTCTAAGACTATCCTAAGATTTATTTCATCCAAATTAAGTTTTATGCTCGTTTCGTTAATTTTAACTTTAGAGACTTTAATGCAATATAGGTAATTAACATGGAGACTTTAATGCATGAATCTAGAAAAAGCTTCTTTTTTTTTAATTTCGTTTAACTAGTAACTATTAAATAAAAATTATTTTAATATAAACTTTTTTTGACCAATCTTAAGCAAAAACATATCTCGCAAATTTGCTATCTTAAACGATATGCTGACTGGCTAATGAACAGTCTACTTGAGCGTTGATTGAAAAAATTCCATCTTTTTCAAACAAAGCACTACCTAGTTATATATACCTCGGTATATATATATATTTTTTCACTTTAAGTCCATAGTGAAGAAGTGTTTATTACTACATTGCTTATGTTATTGTTATTTTAGTATTGGTTGTAATTAAAGTGGTGTAACAATTATATGCTAGAGAAGAAGGTATTATTTAAAAAAAAATATTAATATTAATAATGATGACGTCATTATATTTGCTCTCGTTTGACAACATTTATTATTTTATTATTTTTGATGTCTTTTTGGGTGCGGTCACCTGACCGACCTCACTGAGTGGACAAGACTTAAACTGATGTTGTAATGTTTAAAAAAAAAAAAATATTGTTCTATTTAATTAATGCATTAATATATATAAATATGTTGTTGTGTTTGGATGTTTAATTTATGATGTTTGTTTGCTTGCTCAAGAGGGATTTATTTTTTTATGATATTGAATTAAATTATTATTAATCAGATGTGATGGATGAAATTATATCCCACCTACTTGTTAATAAATAAATATTCGTCCCGGATCTCTTTCTATAAACTTCTTAAGATCTATTATTTAATAGAAAAATCACAAAAATCAATTACGTATTTTAAAGAAATTTCATTAGTAGGTATATTGGTGGCATACATTATTTGAGTTGATGCAATTTTTTTATTCTATTAAAAAAGAAAATCAAATTCCAACAAATAAACTTTTTGTTTGTTTGTTAAACCAACCATCTTCTCACACTTCCACTGATGATCGCTTAAACTGTTTTTATTATTTTTTTATATATACAAAATATCAATTACGCTTTGCGCCATACTAATTTAATTTAAATTAATTTTTTTTTCTTTTACGATGGTTAATTAATTTTTTCGTCAGTTGAATAAATGGCCCAGTCACATGCGATGACGCTCTTTGTCTTAGCAATTAGAATACTCCTCTGATGTGTATCAAACACACACACACACACACACACACATACATACAATCAGACATCATGGGAATACCTAGTTTTTTATTTAGAAAATTTGGACAACTCTTTATAAGACCACCCCGGATGATAAGCGATTAGTGATTAAAGAGCGCGAGCGAGAGCGCGTGCCTCAATTTGATGGATGAGATCCGGTGTGATCCTCTTCTACATCTTCTCCTCTTCCTCTTGATTTCTTTTATCCGGATTAAAACAAAAAAATAATCCGTATATGGCGTAGAAGAAGCATAATAGTAATTTTTAATAGAATATAAAAATTTTATAAATAATTTAAAGAACAAATATTAAAAAATGAATTCAAGTCTCCTTTAATTGAAAAATGCATTGAAGTCTCCTCAATCCTAACTGGCATTCAAGTCTTCTGTATGAATTTGGGCATTCAAGTCTCCTCTATCAAGATGAAGTCTTCTTCTATAGAAAAACTCATTCTTTTGTAAAGAGCATATACGCAGATAAGAAGAGAAATTCGAATATTTATTATTTTATTGATAGAATTAGATATAAAAAAAGATTTAGAATTATATCTTAAATGGTTTTAGAGATTCGTTCGAAAAGAGAAAAATTCAAAACGAATTTAAATATTCGTAAATCCCGGGGGCTAGGGAGCGGTGAATCAACCAACAAAAAAATTATTAAATTGATTTAAAATAGCATCTGGGGGCTAACAATAAAAAATTCAAATTGAAAAATAATAAATTTATTATTTCTTTTTTTTTTTGTTATTATATTTCACTAATAAAAATTGATTTAAATGTGATATTAGTCTGACTAATTTGCCAAAGATGATTATTTCGTAAGCAGGCGTAGCACAGCAGCAGAAGATCAAAGGAAAAAAGCCGCAAGCGCCGGCTAATTACGATGGATCTGAGTGTCTGATCGCTACATTAAAATTGAATAAAAATAATAATCCATGTATAATTTTATATTAAAATCAATTTTTTTTAAAGCTTAGTTAAGCGGATTAAAGAAAAATAATTTTTTCAAAAAAAAAAAGAAGTTTTCTTGCATTCAAGTCTCCATGCAAACTATCCTTGCATTAAAGTCTCTAAATTTGAAATTGACAAAACACGCTTATAACTCTAAAACGCAAAGAGTCAGATCAATGCTTGATATAATATCAAAAAAAGGATGAAATTTGAAATAAAAAAATGTATGATTAATAATTGTAAGATTGATTAAAATAAAATGGTAATGTTTTAAAAAATCAATAAAATATTTTTTGACATGAACTTTTATCTTAAATAACTCTAATACTAGAAGGGAGGATCAAATAAAAAGTTGGTAGAATTATTCTTTATTAAATGTTTAATCTAGCCTTTTATAGACCATTATGTTAACCATTGTCTGTGTATGTGAAAAAAATATCTTAACATTTTAACGAACAAAAAAAAATAGTCTAGATTGATTAATCAATTATTCTTAAACAAGTTTTTTTTTTTATTTTTTAAGTTAATATATTACCATTACCATTAGAAAACGAATGCAATTTTCATTACAAATGTTAATTGCTAGTTGACAACACCTGGTGTTAGTTAATAACTTCTTAAAGTATTATTGATTTTTGAAATATAATTGTTTTCACTTTAATGAGAGGATTAAACCAAGGTCTTTAAATACACAGGTTGGCCAGAAACTAGTAAATAAACAATTTTCAGGTCACAGTTTTTGATTGGTCCACGTCATGAAGCTCCTCCTTGCATATATTTTTCTATTTGGAGCATTGTTGACTGCCTATAACCTAGTTCACATTCATTTTGTTTTATTTGCAAATTTTATAGTTTAAGACTAAACTAATTTATTAGACCCTGGTATTTATACTGCTTTATTAATAATATGCCGTGTATAAATTTTTATAAATTGTTTGTTTCGAACGATTTTTTACAAAAGGAGTAGCTCCATGACGTCACTCTCTTGAAATGGAAAAAATGTAAACAAACCGAGTTTGACCCCCCTGGATTAAACAAAATATGGTGGTGTTGTTTTCTATTTAATACCGAATATATATTATTATAACAGTCAATATATATATGTGTGTATTGTTTGTAAAACAATCAATTCCCATAGTTTTTTTTTTTTTTTTTTTAATACCTTTAGACACTTTACAAACTCTCGTTTGCTTATCTAAACCCTTTTCTTCTTCCTCCACCTTTTCCTTAACCATTTAATTTACGTCCACCGATAAAAAAAAATAACGTCCCCTGTTAAAAGCTTTTGATCACTCTTAAAGTAAAAGGTTTGTGTCTCGATTGATTCGTCAAATTGGCTTATTTATAATCAATCGTTTGTTTGTTTATTAGAGAGATAAAAGGAGACGCGTGTCAGAGTCCCTTGTCTTGGTCAGGTGTCCTAGTCGTGCATTCATCTCTCTCTCTCACTCACTTCCACCAAAAACAAGATGGCGTCTCTTTTATTCTCTAGAGTAAGATGATCTTCTACACTTTGTCAAATGAATCTATCAAAGTTTATTTATTTAATAATATAGCGATTATCTTCACTTCCGTTTTGAGCAGAAGAAATTGCTAACTCTTGGTCATATCGTTTTTTGTATTTTTATTTTTAATATACTTGTATAAACCAATAGCTACCGGACACACGCTGATACTTTGAGGTACCCACCCGAGGTGGGTAAATAAAAAAATTAAATAATAAATAAATTTATCAACGACCCACTTAGAGGCACTAGTCCTCGGTGGCTAGATCCAAACAAACACAAAATAAATTTAAATACAATAACAACAAACAAAAGAAAACAAAAAATAAACAAAATAGAAATGTATACCCATTAATAAACAACATATATGTATATATCGATTAAATTAAATAAATTAAATAAACACATATATATCCATTAAAAAAACTTCCGAAAATTCCCGCAAACTTCGGGAACAATAGAAATTCAGTAATAAGAGAAAAACAAAATTACATCATTTAAATATTAAAACCAAAGCAAAACAGAACCACTTTAATACTAAAACAAACAATATAAGTATAATAATAAATATATATATATATTATAATAAGAAAATAACGACAACCAATTAATTAGTAAAACAAAAACAAAACCATATCAAAACAACCAAATCAAAAGTAAAAAAATAAAACAATCAAAGAAATACAATAGTAAAACAATTAAAAAAACAAAAACAATAAGAGTAAAACAAAAGGCAAAATAATATAAATAGAAAATTAAAGTAAAAGAAAACTAAACAAAAATTTTTAACACTAATGATGGCAACTTAGAAAGTGTCTATCAATAAAGAATTAAAACATAAAACTTCACTTCTAAATGAAGAATTGCTTTATTATAATTCAATTTCAAAATATAGCGTTATTTCATTTGTAAATTAAGACATGAAATTTTTTTGATATTTCTAAACGTGTACCTATTATTATTAAATAAAAATCAATGATCTCTAATGATTTTTTAAATTGTACCGCCGGCCATTAAATTCCAAAAGCTCATTTCTAACAATGATATGCAAGAAAGAATAGAAAAAGATTCGATTACACAATTTGAACGGGATTAGCCACTGCAATCTGCATCAATTTAAAAGAATTATAATATATATATATATGGATCATCTGAGAAATTAATTAAATTTGCTGATGATCACTTCTTCACTTAATGGAAACACGTGCTAAGCCTTTTTTTAACGGCGTCTTCATTAACGAATTTCTTTTTTTTTTTAATTAATTTAATCGCAGGCTTAGAAGCCAGGCTACTCTGATATTAGGAAATATTCTTATGCGCAACAGAATAGACGTTTAATCAGGATTATGCTAATTTTGTTTAGGTTTCTGCTGTAGACACTAGAGAACCAAAGAATTTCATCTCTTATTATTTGGAGACTTTAATGCCCGAACTAAAGAATTTCATCTCTTATTATTTGGAGACTTTAATGCCCGAACAACGGAAGCGTCTATAATTTTATTTTGTTTATTTTTTTTTATTAAAACAAACAAAATACAAAGATGAAATTTTGAGTTACGTTTTATAAAGGCTAATTAATTTGAATAAAGTAAGACGGCACAAAATAACGTTAGAAGATGGGAAAGACTAGAACTTTTTCTAAGACAAATATTTAATTCATTTAGAACAATAATTTCAAAAATTAGTCAATTTTAATCTCCTAACGTTTCGCTTTACAAAGTCTTCTTTTTTGAATAAATGATGTTATGGTCTTAACTCAAAACAGAAAAGTCTCAATCCTAAAATCTTTTTTTTTCTCTTAACAAATTCTTTTTTTTTTTATTTCTAGAAATCAGGCTATTCTATCAGAAAATATTCTTAAGCGCAAGAGATAAACATGATTATGCTAATTTTGTTTAGATTTCTGCTGTAGACACTAGAGACCCTAGAGAACCAAAAAATTTCGTATCTTATTGATTGGAGACTTTAATGACCGAACAATAAAAGTTATTTAGACTCCATCCGTTATTTCTAAAATAATTTTTGGGACCACAATTCTCCAAAAAGTGTCTATCCATATAAATATCTATTCAAAATGATAATTGAATTATGATTAATTAGAGTATAAAAATTGTGAGATATAATTTTAACTATATCACATAGATTCCGAATCTACCGGACGGATTTTCATGAATTTTTTTTCAATATGTAGATAATTTGATTTTAGGTTAAATTATATTTTTGGAAAAACTTTAATTATGGGGATCCAGTGGAGCTGCTCTTGGGGGGGGGGGGGGTAATCTGGTGTGACTGGTCGCACAGCACACAATTTTTTCTTACTTTCGGTAATTTAAAGGAGCATTCTGTATTTGCTTACCAGAATATATATACAAATCAAATTTTATATTAAAAATAAATTTAAAATTTACAGATGCTGGGCCGGTAGAATTTAAGTTGAATTTAGGTCGGTTTACAAATTATTAATAAAATTTTTTTAATTTTATTTACAAAGGTTTTATTAGGTTGGTTTACAAAGAGTCTTTTAATCTTGGTCAGTGCTGATGTTTCCGGCCCATTCAACAATAAATTAAGCCCAGGCACCTACTACAATTCTCATAAACAATTAAACATACATTTAATGGTATATGCAGATTTGTGTTGCAATTTTGTATGACCTACATGTATCAATCTAAACCACATTAACAATTTATCGTCCTGAAGATGGGAGCGACGCGTTTCCGAAACGTCGACGATATTTAAATAAAGTTTTTGTTCTTTGCTGGCTGCCTTCATCTACCTGTTCCTGTATTAAATATAATTTTTTTTTTTTAATTTTAAAATGTAATTATTTTAAGGTTCTGAAGATGGCGAAAGTCGAAACATTTGTAAACCAACCCAATAAAAACCTCTGTTAATAAAATTTAAAAAATTTCATGGCTAATTATCTATTTTCAACCAAGATTTCGCAAAAACATATTTTTATTAAATCTCGGGTGGGGGGGGATGATTACCCCCTCTACTCCCTTGTATCCCCTTGCTTCAAGAGAGAAACCAAATACAAAAACGTGGGAGGTCTTTGGAAGAAGGGGATGGACCGGCTAATTATCTATAAAATAATAAACAAAATCTTCTCTACATATCCATATTTAGGTTTACTCATCTTAAATTGAAATTAGATTAATAAACGAGAGGTTAAAGGTTCATTGAAAAGAGAAAGATCATTATACCAAAAAAAAAAAAAAAAAATAATTATGAAAAATTCGTGAATAAATATTTTTTTTCTTTATTACATTTAAGGGGAGGGGGAAGTGATTATAGTGCGCTCTATTGTGGCATGTAAGAAGCAGAAAACGAAAGAGATTAATCACAATTAAATTCAATTTCGATATAAAGTTTCCTGCCCTGGGGGCCACACATACCTCTCAGGTCCATTTCTCTCACATCTTCTCACTTCTTCCATTTCTAATCTAACATTAAAATACTTTTTTTTTAAGTCTATGAGGTTATTTTTACTATTATTAAGAAAAAAAATAAATTACGTATTTGTGTGAAATATAATAGATTTTATTTTATTATTATCTCATCTTTATCTCGCAAATGGTAAGAGATATAAAAATTTGTTTCAAACAAAATTTATTTAAAATATTATATAGAATAATTTTGTATATTAACGTTATTTCAATAAAATTAATAGTTTAGGAGTTATATTGATTTTTCTGTTTTAAATTTCAAATGGAATATAACTTTCTATATCTCGTAATGGGTAAAAGATATGAAAATTTGTCTGAAACAAAAGTTGTTTCAATTATTATATAGAATAATTTCAGTTATCTGCATTATTTTGATAAAGTTAATAATTAAAGAGATATCTTGAATTTTTACTTTGTGTTTAAAATACAATACCACTATGTATATATACATCTGTATCTCATAAGGGGTAAGATATATAAAAATTTGTTTCAAACAAAAGTTGTTTCAATTATTATGTAGAATAATTTCATTTATCTGCATTATTTTGATAAAGCTAATAGTTAACGAGATATTTTGAGTTTTTGTTTTGGGTTTCAAATGCAATACAACAATGTATTTATCCATCTATATCTCAAAAGGGTTAAGTGATATCAAAATTTGTTTCAAACAAAAGTTGTTTCAATTATTAGGTAGAATATCATTTATTTACATTATTTTGATAAAGCTAATAGTTAACGAGATATTTTGAGTTTTTGTTTTGGGTTTCAAATGCAATACAACAATGTATTTATCCAGCTATATCTCAAAAGGGTTAAGTGATATCAAAATTTGTTTTAAGCAAAAGTTGTTGGAAAAATGGTATAGAATAATTTCGTAAATATAAATAATTACTAAAAAATTAATTTTTTATGAGATATTTTGATTTTAGCATTAATAAAAAAAAATAATAAATTTTATTTATTTATTTATTGTAGTATAATAATAATATTATGAATTATTTCGTAATTTATTTTTGATCTTTTCTTTCAAACAATGGAATTTCGTCACTGCTCCAAGGGGGCAAGACAATTTTAGAAAGTATTAACTAAAAAAAAAAGAAATAATAATAAATTAGTAAAATTTACCCAAGACTCTTTTACAACAAGTGCAACATATGTTTAAACATGAAAAAAAAATTACTCGACAGACAGATATACAGACACGTGTGTGTGTGTATATATGTCTCTTTGGATTTCAAAAACAAAAGAATATAGAATTTCATTATTCTTTTATAATCTACACTTTTATGAAGGTGTTTATGTGTGAGGGAAAAAGAAAGAGGAGAGGGGAAGTGAAGGGGAGGGGATATGTTAGTTTGCTAGGGGGCGCTGCACCTGCAGCACAAGAAAGAGAGACACTAATTGTCCAAATTTACCTACTAATTGATTTTCTATTGAGTAATTCGCTATAATTATCATTCCCTTCTTGAATTTGACTTCTTTTTTTTTTAACAACTTTAAAATAAACAATTATAATAATTTTCATTATATAGTTCCACGCTTTTTATTTCTATGTAAAATAAATAGAAAAAATAAATTATTATTGTATTACAATAAATAAATAAAATCTATTCTTTTTGAATTTTTTTTTTAACTAAAATAATCATCTATAACTCGTAAACAGTAAAAGATATACAAATTTGTTTTAAACAAAATTTGTTGGAAATATTGTTTAGAATAATTTTGTTTATTACTATTATTTTGATAAAGTTAATAATTTACATGATAATTTGATTTTTTTGTTATTAAGCTAGAAATGTAATATCGAACTATATACTCGTAAAAGATAAGATATTTAAAAATATTTTTTAAACAAAAGTTGTTGATATTTTATAAGCTGAGTAATTTTGATAGTGGCTATGTTTTTGATGAAGTCAATAGTTTACGAGATAATATATTTTTTTGAATATTTGATAGTGGATGAATTATTGCCAAAAGTTGATCATATATTTGAGTTTTAATTTTTATAATTATACAGACTACTTATTAAATAAATAACATAAATATCGAGAGAGACAGGATAGCATCAGATGCCGAAAAATTTATTTTTTAAACTTATCTTATATTCAAATTGATAGAAGATAGAAGAATTTGTTTCAAACAAAAGTGGTTGATAATGTTGTTTAGAATAATTTTGTATATAAAAATTATGTCAATAAAGTGAATAGTTTACTAGATATTTTGAAATTTTTTTGTTCAAGTTATCTTGAGTTACAAATATTGTATTAGTTAGTACTAACAGGTAAAAGATATAAAAATTTGTTATTAGGTGAATTTTTAATTATAGACCACATTTTTTTGTATTAAATATTTATTATTTTAATTATTATTTATTATTTTAAT
>JAKCPI010029627.1:0-55802 GCA_023213315.1 Euborellia annulipes | reverse complement strand
TTTAATTTTTACTTTTAATATTTATTTTATTTAAATAATACTTTTTATAAATGATGCCTTGCTAACGTCACAAAACTTTCCTTACACCTCAGATACTTAATTATATGAGGAAAAACTCGAATGTTAAGCGTGTTCTTGTTTACGGTTTTTATATCCTTTCGATGAGCTTTCTTGCTAGGTCACTACAAGTGAAGCAACCGGCCCTTAGTATGGTATAATGGTTTGCAAATGAAAATTTATATCCCTTTTTTTATCAATGAGATCGGACGTTTTTCACTTTTTAGTTATTTTCTAGCAGAAATTTATGAATTCTAAATTCGGATTTCCCTGAAATGTAGGCAACCAAATAAACGGCTATTTCATATCTGCCTCTTTGAAACTTGTATTAGACTACTTTCAATTATTTATTTATATTAATGATGATGATGATAAAATAAATTTACTTTTAACATCTCATACATTTTCATTAAATAAATAATTTCTATCACATTTTATCGACAAACAAATACAACGTGTTTTTAACCAAATCTCTGACCCTTATCGCGTCATTAAATTTTAATAAATAATTCATTTATTTATCATTTTAATAAATCTTTTAAAACTTGTTCGTAGAGATAATATCGTTTAGAATTTTTTCAATAAAATAAATGTCTATATTCTGGAGCGTCAAACTGATAGACTGCGACATAATTTATTTTGGTCCTTATCATTTCCAATAAAAAAAATTAAAATTAAATTGAAACTCGCACCCTTGGAGCAGGACCGTAGCAGAAAATTTTTCGGGGGACTGGTGGAGGAGATATTTATAATATCTAACAGCATTTAAAATTTTAACATTTTATTACTCTATCTTAGTTTTTTATTTAATATTTATTTCGAATTTCGGGGGTGAGATGGGGGGGGGGCTAGCTAAAAGAGGGGACTATTTATTATCTATTGAGAGTCTCTATGAGATAGAGAAGGGAATTCATATCAAAATTTTTTATGCTCATACATGGGCGTACCCAGCGAGGGGCAAATGTTTATAAAGTGATGAAACGAAACAAAATTGGGGGATGGCGACAGGGAATGATTTTTTTTTGTTAGGACTCGAGGGTTTTTAGGCCTTTAATTCGAAGGCTTTTCCCCTCTATATAAAAAATAGCTATGTCACAATCTGGACGACCATGATCTGACCATGCCCCCCCCCCTAGATTTGATCCTGGGTACGCCCATGCTCAGATATCAAAAGAAAATATTTTTCCATTTTAAGTTCAGAATCTATTAGGCCTATATTATTTAAATTTTTAACCAGGCAAAGTTAATTGCAAATCAATTACTTTAAACTAAATTTGAAAAAAAAAAAAAAATACTTGTTATCCAATTAATTGTATATCTATTGAAAGTTAATTAAAAAACAACTCCTCTCAAGATAACTATCTTAGTTTTTCGTTCATTGTCTGATTAAAACCTGTTTACCTTCTACGATTGTATTAAAATTTTCTTTAACAAAATTGCAAATTAAAATTATTTATAAATAAATAAAAGTGTTATTACTTTTATTAATATATTTATTATTTTATTATATATAATATGCATTTGTTCGGTTTTCCGTGGATGAAATAAATTTGTGTTGTTAACCTTCACAATCAGAAAAGGTCCGGGTTCGAAGCCAACCTGTCCCTCTCTCTCTCCCTCCATTGATTTAAATTGAGAATTGCGTTGGAGGGGGGGGGGTGGGGGAGGGGGCACATTTTCTTTCATTTCACACGATGAACAAAGACGATAGATTTCACGGACGATGGGGTTTAATTGAAGGGGTCCAACCATGAAACGCCCTTGTACTCTCGCACTTAATGAGCATGCTAATTGCCAAATAAATTATTGTACGATTCGCTGATATAAATACCTAGTTAACTTAGATTTATTTATTATTATTATTATTATTAAATAAATAAAAGAACTAAGGCAGTATTACTCTACCTGCGGCCTAATTCGTATTTCTCGTGTCAGACCTGACTCTGAGGAGTAACTTTCATGGGAATGATAGTGAGCTGGGTTCCCGTTTCCTTCCTCAGGAGGCATGTCTATTAGAGTTAGATAATTTTTACTTTCTCTTACCTCTCTATATATGTTAATATATAGAGAGAGAAAGTATTGGATTCATGTCAAAAATTCGATGTCGAGATTTTGATGGATCTTCACGTTTTGAGGTCCCCTGAATCCACAAAAGTGGTTTTCGCGACATGGTCTGTCTGTCTGTGTGTCTGTGTGTCTGTGAACAAAATATCTCAAGAACGGAAAGAGCTAGGAGGTTGAAATTTTATATTTAAGTTAGGCACCCCCATGGCATGTGACACGAAGCTTTTGAACAAAATCGGCCAAAAAGTACTAGTACTTTACTGATGCACTTTTTCAGTTTTTTTCGATTTTCTCTAAATTTGCTCCAACAATTTTTTTTTAAATTCAAAAATCAATTATTTATTAGATTCTCTTTAAAATGTATATTCTCATTTTGTCATTGAAATCTTCTGAAGACCACTTTACTCTTGTACTCCATAGAAAAGATAGGAGAAATGGTTGCCATGGTAACAAAATATAAATATTTTCCTATACTTATAAATTTTACATCTTGAAAATCGAATGTACCGTACTGTCGGAAACTAAATACATGTCGACACAAAAAATCTGGTGTGACAAGCACAGTACTCAACTTTCGATTACCGAAGGTAAGAGAAAGTTGTGTGCTGTGCGGCCAGTCACACCAGATCTTTTGCCATGATGTGGATTTGAATTCGATTTGTCTTCAACTCAGGATTTTAAGCTTTATCCTAATCGCCTCCTTTATACCAGATTCTACATTTATCAATATTCGCCTGCGATGATTTTATATGCAGCCCGCAGTGCATGTTTTTCCACTGCCGATTTAAGATTTTTAAATTCAAATTTATTTTTTTTATTTCTATTGCTTTAATTTTGCTATTAGAAAAGAAAAAATCTGATATTACTTCCATGGCAGGGGCGGTTTAATGCAATTTTGTCGGGGGGGGGGGGGGTTTGTATTTTTTTTTATTTAAGGACTTTGTCGGCATCTATGGCCATTTAGACCCCTTTCCTATATATTTAAATTGATTGGTAACAAATTCAATTGAAATTAAAGAGCTGAAATCCTAATTTCTTTAGATTACTAGTTTTTATAACTTTTTGTATTTCTTCTCGGGGAGGGCGGTGGCGGCGATCGCCCCCCCCCCCCTCCCTTTAATTTTTTGAAATCCCCTTTATTTACCTAGAAGCTAAAATTTTTTCGCTATTCGATTAAATAAATTTCAATACTTGTATTTATTGCAATTTTTAGATGGAAAAATTTAGAGATTCATAACAACAAAAAAATTTTTGCTTTTACTAATTGACAAACTCATAAAATACACGTAATTCTGTTTTTACAAGATAGAAAAAACAGTATAAAAAATTGACGTTAACCTTCTCCATTTCTAAAAGAACTCTATTTTGTAAACAGTGTTAAATTAAAGCCGTACAAAAAAAGACCGTGTAAAAACACAATTAGGTGTATAAATTTACATATATAAAAAATAAGATAATAATTGAAAGGAAGTCTTTTATACATGCAAGGCACTCACTCTTGGATATTTTTCATTGACTATTATTACAATTATTATTTTAATAAACCATTTCATTTTAAAAGTATCACTTTAATGAGAAGTAAATTAACCCTTAAAATTAAAAATAATTTTATAATGAACAGATGAATGAGATAAAGATGAAAAATAATAGTATAATGACCTAAGTGAAGTTGCACGAAAATAAATATATGAAAATAAATTTGATATTTCCTCCCTGAACAACTCACTTATAATGTAAACCTTTTCTTTCTGTTTCTGACATTTTTGGAAATCATCTACGTTCCTTTCTATTGTCGTCTAATTGACTCTACTGGTTCAAAGAAGATCATCCTTTATAGTGAGGACTGCGAAGGCCTTGTAAGCAATTTTTAACCAAAAAAATTAATACTGGCTGACTGGTGTATTCTAACAAAATAAAATTAATTTTAAATTATTGAAGCGGAAGGTGAGGCCATTGACAAAATGCAGCTATTTTTCTTTTAAATGCTTATTCTAGTTCAGATGACGTTTCGGTCTAGCTTTTGAACTATCCTCAGAGCTGGCAGAAAGTGGTTTGCTACTTGTCCTTGCCCATCGGTTCTTTCATCGTTTTGGCTTATTGAATTTTTTTTTTTTTTTGAAAGAAATAAATAAGTTAGTATAAGGGTATTTTATGGCTGGTGAAATTTGTATCAGGAATGAAAGTACGAAAAAAATTGAAATATATTTTTAAAGAAAAAATTCTGGCTGCATTTTTCTTCGTACTTTCATTCCTGATAGAAATAAATAAGATTATTTGTAAATAATGGAGTGGAGTCAGCCAAGAAAAGAATAAAAAAACAAACAAATTTTTCTGTCGATGTTTCGAGTTCAAATCACGCTCTTCCTCGGGACAATCTAATGTCAATTCTTACGGATTGTTCTAATTTGAGTATCAATTGACAACAACAAACTGAATTTCAACTAACATTAACATTGTAAAGAGTTTAAATTTTAAGGATTGCGGTGTGGGTTTTAAGTGAAACATTTTTACAAAGGTTGTATTTATGTGTGAGTTTCACGAGGGTAAAAATTTTTTTTGTAACTCCTGAAGATGGGTTAACAACCCGAAATATATCGAGTATTTAAATTTGTGTTAATACTTTTTTACCCTCGTGAAACTCACACATAAATACAACCTTTATTGTGTAGTGTGTTCATTTTCTGATTCAAACTATGTTATTTAACATTAAAAAGCATCAAATTATATGATGATATGATCAAATGATATGAATAATCAAATCAATGTTATTTAATATTAAAAAATCATTGTTTAAATCAGAAAATAAACACACTTTACATTGTTAATGTTAGTTGAAGTTCAGTTTGTTGATGTCAAATGATAGGCCTACTCAAATTACCACAATCTGTCCCGAAGAAGAGCGTGATTTGAACTCGAAACATCGACAGAAAAATTTGTTTTTATTCTTTCCTTGGCGGACTCCACTCCATTATTTATATTTAATATTCACAGCTAGTACAGAAAAATTATATAAGAATATTTGTTATAAAAGATAAGGCTCTTATTATGTCCAAAATCCACCATTATGACTTCTGCCAGATCTGAAGATTGTTCAAACAAACCCTGAACCGTAACATCAGCTGAGTAGTAATAAAAATTTAAAATAACAATAGGAACATTTTCTCATTAGTCTCACCTTCAACTTCATTATACATCTCAGCTATATAAAATTTATTTATATTCGCAATTTTAAATTAAATAAAATTTCTATTAATAAATAAATATAAAGAAAGATATAAAATTGTGTACTTAAATAGTCTTGAAGTCATTTATTAAAAAAATTGTTTCTAACATGTGCTTAAAAATTTTTGTTTAATACAAATTAGAGGTTCTTATCCACTTGTTGCATTTATTTGCCCGTTGTGTATCATTCACTGGTACGAAACGGAAGAAACATCTTTTTTTACCAGTATCAATCACTACATTGTATACAAACTGGTTTCTGATATGCCGAAATCAGAATTCTTCCAACTTAACAGCCATGAATTTACAGTAGCAAATTGCTTTCGCGACCATTATCCATAAAAGAGGAAATCTTTGGACAACTTTGGTGGATATCGAAAATGCTTACAAGACGGGAACAGTATAGTGTAAAAATTTTACCACACATCCCATTGACTTTGACTTTTTATTACCACTAATCGGCCAGAAAATTTCGTAACAGGCCGCAACTTTTTTTGTTCAGAAAAGGAGGAAAGGAAAATATACTGTAGTTGTTTTTTTTTTTATTTATTATTACAATTTATTATTATTTATTATTACAAACGGAATAAATTGTTATCTCCCTTTTGTTCAGGTTAATAAAATATTTAATATTTCTTTGATACCCGATTAGCCCTGTTGCGTATCATCGATGCATATTTTGATAAAGAGCAGCGCAGGCAGGTGTATCCACTATTTGCACCTTGATACGCATCGGCGATACCCAACGTGCAAATGCAACAAGTGGATACGCGTCTTTAGAGAGGTTTTATTTCTCCCCCAGTTCTAGCAATTTTACGACTGGTGGAAGCAATATTTCATCTCACCTTTTTTTCTTTTAATATATTTTCTCTTACATTCTTAAAGACACGTAAATGACAAGAACCTTAGAATTTGATTATTGATTACATTCTATTAAAAAAGAACTTTTTACTTAGGGGTCGTCTACATATTACGTAACGCCTTATTTGACGATTTTCTAGTCCCCCTCCATGTCACAGTTAGTCACATACAAACCCCCCCCTACAAATATTATGTCACAACATAGAATTATCCTCCTCCCCCGAATAAAATTTCTTATACAAAATTCATATCATTTTTTGGTAATTTTCCCTCGTGACTCAAATAACTCCATTTTTCCCTGTTGTGAAAATCATTCGACTTTTTTTTCCCGGGACCCCATGTCACAATTAGTGTTTTTTCCAGACCCCCACCCCTAACGCGTTACGTAATATATAGACGACTCCCTTAGATAGTTGATATTCAGTTTGTTAGCCTAATTTGATGCTTTCATGAATAATCTTAATTTCATAATATTCTTTTGTGTATGTTACAGCAAACCGCGTTTGCGAGTATTTGCCAGGCCACCAACAAGCAGTTGCTGCAGCTCGTCGAGTGGGCGAAACACATCCCTCATTTCTCATCTTTGCCCCTCGAGGACCAAGTTCGACTTCTCAGAGCAGGTCTGTCTCATCTCAATTTAAATGTTTTATTTTGTTTTGCCGAATTCACAGCAATTTTTTTTTTTAATGCATAATTCACCACTATTTTAAAGTCAAAAATTTAAATCAACGACAAAAAACCTTTGTGCTATTAAGGGTTTATATCAGGATTTGGGAGTTCAACCCCCCCCCCCCTACAAGGCACCCGAACCAATACTCGTGTTGATGAGAAAATGGAAAATGAGAATTTAAGGACTTTGTCGGCATCTATGGCCATTTAGACCCCTTTCCTATTTATTTAAATTGATTGGTAACAAATTCAATTGAAATTAAAGAGCGGAAAACATAATTTCTTTAGATTACTAGTTTTTATAACCCCCCCACCGCCCCCCCCCCCTTTAATCCGCCCCTGTGTCTGGGTATTAAATCCTGTGCAATGTTGCTGCAATATTCTTATGCCTCTTTGTAACTTGTAGCAATATTGTGGCAATATTGCTGTTTGCGCTGCAATATCCCTCAATATTGTGCAAGATTTGCAATATTACTGCAATATTCCAAGCTGTTTGGGTAAATTGTTTTAATATTTTTGATTCTTCTTTATCATTTTGAAAAATTGTTTACTTTCGCTCCTCTTTTTTCGATGAGTTATTTATTAGAAAAAGATCCCACCCAAGGCCACTGTCCATTGATTTATTCTGAAATTAAGCGAGAACCAACCGTGTTAGTGAATAATGAATATAAAATTTCAACTTTTCAAATTATTATTTAGAAGGAATTGAAAAGGTTAGTTCTGAAAAAAAAATACAAATAGATGATAGATTAATTTGTTTTTTAAAACATAACTCTTGCTAGGAGAAAGATAAATTACAAAAAAAAAAAAAAAATAATTCAAATCCCGTTCATCGTACTTTGGCAGGAACCTTGGATCTATGTTAAAATGTCAAAGATATTATTATATTAATCGAGTGAATGAATGCCAATGCGTGGGCGGTTAAATACTTGATTAAGCTTTAACTTTTATTTTTTTTGAAATGATGCGATAGACCGTGAGGGGTTGCGAGATAATTTTGATTTCAGGCCAGTGTTAGATCACTCGGTGACCTTTTCTGGGTGGGTGCACTTGAAAGTGAAGATGCGTAGGTGGGTTGGACCTCAAAGAGACAACGATGACAACCAAAGGGCCGGAAACACGGAAAAATAATATTAGAGTGTGCGATGGTCAAGCAACCATAACAAGCTTTTCTAGATTAATACACAGTGAATGAAAGCGAATTATATTATATTTACAGGGTTTATAAGAATCAGAATAATTCAAAAAAATATTGGGGTAAACGAATTCAATTAGGTAAAAATAAATTATGTTCACGTTATTTAATAATCCCAGGCTTATTTAATTGTAAAATTAAATAATAATTTCATCACTACACTTACGTACATCATTCGTCAACTTGTTATAATATTCAAATTTTATTAAAAACAAAGTTTTTTTTAGGTCATTGTTTAAGTATATTAACACAACCTTTAGCTACTAAAAGACCCCCCCCCCCATCTGAATTATAAAAAATATAAAATTCTGGATTCACCTGTGCCAAAAATACAATAATTTAACCAATTAATGTTGTATTAGATCTTATTATATTTGAGAACATTTTTTAGTTAGTTCGTTCCTGGATTCTTTCAAATGAAATCCTTAAGTAATTGAAAAAACTTTTTATTCAGTTTATTTATTTTTTATTAGTTGCTTACGAGAGGGCATTTACATCGTTTCGACATTATCCTTCACAGAGCTACCCGTATATTATTATAATAATTCTTATCAGCTTATTATTTTAATGAAGGTTAAGAAACGATATAGCAACTAAAAAAAAGCTGTAAATTAATGAAAAATCTAAAATATCAGAAATTATTTTAATTATATACCTATTTTTATCTGAAAGAATCAAGGAACGGGATTAGCTAAAAAAATTTTCTTAAATAAAAAATATAAATGTAGGACATGCTTTGTTTTGTTTCATATGTCAACATTGGAGTGCATATGCACAATGGAATAATAATTCTCTTAAGCTTTTGGCATCCAAAGACTATTTTATTGACTAGTGATTTTATCCCGACTTGCTTAGGAAAAATCTTAAATTTGAGTTGATTTTTTTAAATTTTAAATTATTTTTCATCATTTGCATAAATCATCTAAAAAGATGATTTATGCAAATGATGAAAAATAATACAACCTGCATTGAAAGCGAGATCAAGAGGGAATTTCTTAGAAGTCTTATAATTGAAACGATTAGAATTACAAAAAGACAAAATATATTTAGAAAAACACGCTATATTTGAAAAATCTATTGTCTGCATTTTTTTTTTCTTAAAAGTTTTTCTAAATGGAATAAATTTGTATTTCATAGGGCGAGCTAGCTAGAAGACGTATTTGAACTATTTCTCATACTCTCTTATATCATTCATTATTCTATTTTGAGATCGTGCAATTTTTTCAAATTTTAATTAAAATTCTAATAAAAATAAATATTGCTAATAATAATTTAATTTAATTTTTTTTATTTGAAACAATAGCGAAGCAAAAAGTGACGGTACTCGTCTTGCGCCCCCCCCCCCCCACGTAAAAAAGAAGGAATGATAAACTTGTATTGTTTAATAAAATAATCGAAGAGCTCCTTTGATAAATTTCTTTATAAAATGAGATGAGAAGCATCACACCAGCATCCTTTTGCAGTTAAGCTTAGAATAGTAGAATTTGTCAATTCCAGTCTTCCTTTAACCTCGTGACCCCCTGTCGTTGGAACAAGCTACCTGATTATATTTTTTCCAAAACATACAAACCCCAAACCTTCTTTTTACTGATAGATCTCCCAGCTGTCTCTTCCCACTAATCTTATTTACGGGTATTCTTTCTCATGTTCGCGTCGCTGAAAGCGACATTTGATTGAATGTGAAAATGGTCATTGGTTTGCATTCATTCAAAAAAAAAAAAAAAAAAAAAAATACTACTACACAGAAGCATGTAATTAAAATATACACAATTCGATAAATTGAACAAGATACGAATTTATCATTGGTTTCGAACGTTTTTTTTTTTTTTTTACCATGGGTTGCATAAATTAGTTCCTTTTTGTTTGTGAAAGATAAATGACAAATGACATTTCGCTTCGTTATTTTATTGTGGAGTCACGCTCAGTTATTAATCTTTAAGGATATTTAACATCTCCACTTGCGTGATAAAGAAGCGAGAAGAGTAGGAGAAATTAATCGAAAAATTCATGAGTTTGCCGGATGGGTTGCCTATCTTCGAGCAAACAAAAACGAAAAAAAAAAAAAAAAAAAAAAAAAATTTCATTTTATCAATCCTTTTGGTTATATGTTTTAATTTCTTATGTTCCAATAAGATTTAAAAAATATTTTCCATTAAAACTAAAAAAGGATCTCTATTTAAAATGATCACATAATTCTCAAAATTTATAATTTCTTCAAAAACATTTTGTAAGTTAAAAAAAAGTTATTTTAAAAATCTTGTCTTCCATCTTTATAAATTCTCGATAACCAAAAGATCGGAAGAACGGATGAAATTGTCCATAATTTTAGAAAATAAAAGTAATATTTTATTTGTCCCTCTGTTAATATTTACAGTATAAATTGTAAAATTTTACTTTCAACTAATTGAAAATTTTTCTGTCGTACAGGGTGGAACGAATTGCTGATTGCTGCATTTTCACATCGGTCAATGGAGGTCAAAGATGGTATCGTCCTTGCTACTGGTGTAACAATCCATCGAAATAGTGCTCACGTCGTGGGAGTCGGATGTCTTTTCGATAGGGTATTGTCTGAACTCGTAGCAAAGATGCGCGAAATGAAGATGGATAAGATCGAGCTCGGTTGCCTTCGATCTGTGATTCTTTTCAACCCAGGTAAGAAATAATATTTTTTTTCTTATATATTTTCTGATAAAAGAAAATTGATATTATTATCCTAAAATTTGAAATTTTAAGGTGATTTTTTCGAGTAAATTATTTTTATCCCTTTTAAAATTCTGGAAGGGACTTGACCTCTTCCACTTTTTAGAATTTATCCGTTAACAACTTACACAACATAAATGACCTCATCATTATTCTAAAATATTATACATCCTCCTTCCTTGGTCCAAACAAGTTGCTCTGTTAGGTTTTAAGTCAGGATTGAATCATTTGTTTGGACCAACGAAGAAAGGATAAATGAGTGTGTAGTCATTTGGAAACCAGATGTAAAAACGAAAACTATGAAAATGCCATTTCAAAAAGATATACAGTATTGCATTCTCGAAGGAGAATCACAAGTTGGTAATTTAAAAAATCTTGTGTAACTTAACGCACAGCAGATTTTTTTTGCCTCCCATAGCACCTTAGTCCCAAACTTGACCATTTGCACAGTGACGTCATTTGGGGCATTTTGCTCCCCCCCCAAAGGGCTCTGATTTTTATAAAATTCTATATTTTTCTAAAAAAAAAAAAAATAATTCAAAATATATTTACTAGTATATATAAACTGTACAAAATTAAACAATTAATTTAATTAAATATATTTTGGCCAAATTTGAGTATCTATTTGTAAGTAAATTTGAATTTAAAAAAAATTTGCCCCCCCCCCCCCCAAGGAAAAATTGAAATGATGCCACTGTATTTGCATTTCATAAGTAAAAAAGTCAATTGATTAAAAATTGCTTTGTGTATTTCAATTCTAATTTAAATGTTGACTGCTATGAATAAACTATGGTTATTTTTCAAAATTTTTATCTTCTATTTGGATATTTTATACACAATAGAGAATCCTAAATAAATTCAAAATTTCATAAGAATTGGAAAAAAATTTCTAAAATGTGTAAAAAGTTCCAAAGGGGACCCGACTCCCTTTTGAATCGAAATTAACATCCCCTTATGGATTGGCTCTATGAAAGGAAGAGCCAGAAACTGAATTTGAAAAATCATCAGTAAAGTGTACTTCAAACTATTTATTTTCACGAAAAAATTTTTTTTTTGAAATTTTTTCCGCCTTGCGGAAAATTTTTTTCCCTCCCATGAAAATTATTTTACCTATTTTTTTTTAGGGAGACTAAATTTTTCAGCACCTTTTCCGTTTTGCTGAAAATTTTTTTCTCCCTCAAGTGCAAATCATTTGACCTTTTTTTTTTGCATGCGAGTCTCATCCCATCTTATCAGACTCAGGTTTCGGCTACTTTCTGGCCGAAACCGAATATTCGGTCGGTTCCTAATCATTACAGACGAAAACATTTTTTTGGACTGAAAAAAAAATCATTATTTCAAGATTTTCGATATATTCAAGTTTGACTGAAATTACTTATTTTAAATTTTCATCAATCAAGTATTTTCAACCCAATAGTAAGTATTCTTGAAAATTTATTGTAACTAATAAGAAATATGGAATTTCACTATAAGGGTAGTAGCCAGGGGTGTCCAAACTCCCCACCTCCCCTAAAATCTCGGAAAAATTATAAGGAGAAATATTGTATATAGAGAGAAACATAGTGTTAAAATTTTAAATATTCTTAGAAATTATAAAAAATATCGTTCATTTGGGAGAGATTTTAACGGACCCCTTCTCAATTTTCCTAGGGGCTGGGAGCCTTCTGGGGGGGGGGGGTACTCCACCCTAGTTACGCCTATGCTCCCCGTAATATCCCTCCTCAAAAACGCACTTTATTACATCATCTAATCCCACAGAGGTATGATGATCAAGAAATTGGTTAGTGGCGCGAGGGAGGGGGGCATAAATGGTGGTTCTTTCTCCCTCATTTCTACCTGATTAACCCGAACAATGAACCCTGAACGAACTGACCGAACTACAAAACCGGCTACTTTAATATTAAAAAATATAATTTCAACTCTCACCTTTTGTTTTTTATATAAAAAAATTTAAAAAAATAAATAAAATAAAAAACAAATATTTTAGCACTTAAACTAATGAATCATTTAACTTTTTAGACGTACGAGGATTGAAATCCAGCCAAGAAGTGGAGCTTTTGCGAGAAAAAGTCTACGCTGCTTTAGAAGAGTACACACGAACAACACATCCTGATGAGCCTGGAAGATTTGCTAAACTCCTTTTGAGACTTCCATCTTTGAGAAGCATCGGCCTCAAATGTTTGGATCATTTTTTCTTTTTACAACTGATCGGCGATATTCCGATCGACGCGTTCCTTATGGAGATGCTGGAGACACCCGTGGACCCATAAAAAGATATTTCTTTTTCTTTCTTTTATATTATTTTCTTCTTTCATCTATGATAACCAGAATCTCTAAATGTCTGTATGTTTCAGACTGATGTTAGAGAGGATGCAGCTATTTTTTTTTTTACGATTGGAATTTTTTTTTGTATCCTCAAATTTTAACTTTTATCCCATATCATACTCACTTTTTTTATAACATTATTTTCAAACAAGCTGAAAGAAAATAATAAAAGTACATAACTTGTCATTTCATCCAATAATTCATATTTTTTGTCACTTTCCCCCCTCAGGAAATTGCCCTTTTCTTTTGGGCCATTTGTCCTCTTCTTTAATAAAGGAACATTATTAGAAAATTGTAATAGAAAGATGGAGATATCAGCCAAAGTGGCGTGCATCGTGTTCATAAAAAACTCCAGAATAAGACTTATTGTGCCAGATTGTAATATACCAATATGGTCGAACCGATTTTGTTAATAATAAAAATTATATTTGAGATGAATCTCCGATCCTTGGGCGCAGGAACGATATAATTTGTATAAGACAAATAATTTTTATCAATATTATTATAGTGACAAAGTCTGGCTCAACCACATATATTGTATATATTGCAATATGTGTACAATTTCCAATAACTGAGGATGACACAATAAATTTAAGCTAGGAACCGTGTGCGCACCCCACTTTGGTTGATATTTACATTACACTTTGATCACAGCTACAGTTACAAGTTATATAAAAAAACGAGAGTTTATTAGGAGATTCCTAAATATGTGATTGAGAAAATCGTAAAAAAAAAATTATGCAGAGGTGTAGCGAAGGGGAAAGATTTCAAAATGAAATGAAGAATAATTTCTTTTTTTTTTATTTATTTTATTTTCATTAGAATTAAAACTTTTACAGTTTATATATATATATAAATATTATTATTAAGTACATAAGTTTTTCGGTTTACAGCAATAATTTAATACTATAAAAAAAAAGTCTTAGTCTTTCACTCTGTGACTCTCAAAAATATCCTGAGACATGGGCGTACCCAGGATCAAATCTAGGGGGGGGCATGGTCAGATCATGGTCGTCCAGGGGGGGCAGATCATGGTCGTCCAGATTGTGACATAGCTATTTTTTATATAGAGGGGAAAAGCCTTCGAATTAAAGGCCTAATAACCCTCTAGTCCTAACAAAAAAAAATCATTCCCCGTCGCCATCCACCAATTTTGTTTCGTTTCATCACTTTATAAACGTTTAATTTTTTTTTTGCTTCTGGGCCCCCTGCCCCTCGCTGGGTACGCCCATGTACTGAGATACAAAAAACTGGAACACTTGGATTCTTTTTAATTAAGAAATTATAGTAATATATCATAAAAATAAGAGTTAAACCTTTAAAATGAAATATTTCATACATTTCTAAGTTAAGTTTAACAAATACAAATCATTTTGCTCTTCGGGGCACATAACCGCGCACGGTGGCGTCATTTCAACTTTTTCTTGGGGGGGGGGCAAACATTTTTTTTCTTAAAATTTACTTACAAATAGGTACTCAAATTTCATGTTATTTAATTAAATTAATTGTTTAATTTCGTAAAATTATTTAGAAAGATTTTATTCTTTCCCATGACCTCCCGTGATTGGAACAAGCTCCCTGCGTCTATCTTCCCCAAAACCTACAATCTTCAGACTTTCAAGTCTAACCTCAACAGGCTTCTCAGTTCCCGCAGTTGAGTTTCCCCTTTATGCTTCTCCTTTTGTTTTTATTTTCTTCCTGGCTGCATGTGACTATTGGTCATTATAGGTCTTCGGACCTTATGCACCCATTCCAAAAAAAAAAAAAAAAAAAAAAAAAAAAAAAATTTAGAATAATATATAATTTTATAAAAATCAGAGCCCTTGGGGGGGGACAAATGCCCCATATTGCTATTTAATTTATTCATATTTTTCGAAAATATCAATATGTTTCAATATTCGTCACTACTTTAGTTACAGCCAAGGGCAGAGATATAGACCCCCCCCCCCCCCCCGGTAATAACGCCTCCTCCCCCCTGAGATTTGAGAAAAATATTTTTCTTGGAAATTAAATTTTATTTCTAATATAAAATTTTAAAAATTAATACCTAAAAATTTGATTTGTATATAAATTCCGGTAAACAAATACAGAATGCAACTTTAATTTACCGAAAATTGTGTGCTGTGCAACCAGTCATACCAAATTAAAAAAAAACTGGATCCGCCCTTGGTTTACATTCTTTAAAAGGCTTTATTTAACCTCAGCTGTAATAAAAAAAAATTTTCATTTCTGTTTTTACAAAATTTTAAGTTAATATCCCAACTAAACATATCCAAAATATTCCGAATAATGCTACATTTTTAATATCGACGTTATTGATTTTGTTTTATTTAAATTTTATTAATTTGATTAAAATACTTTAAGTTATAATAAATATATAAAAAAAACTTTCCAAGAGCCACTTTTGAGCCCGGGAATTATCAGAGTGAAAATATTTTTTTAAATGTAAGTGCAAATACAAAATTTTTTTAATATAGATGAAGCTGAAAGCCCCCCCCCCCCCTGAATGTTCCAGTTTTATGCAGCTCAGTTTATAAAAACTTATATGGAAATGAAATGTTTTTAAACAAAATTAGACCGAAAAATCTATGTGTAAATAATTATTTCAAAATTTTTTCACCAAATTTTTTTTTTTTTTTTTGAATATTAATAATATAATTTTTTTTTTTTTAATACTATATTTTTTTAAATTGAAAAATATTACTATATATATATATATTAATAAGAAAATGTTTAATATAAGAAATGTTAATCTTAAACTATTAATTAATCTTATTTGGCCTTATTTTAAAGGCTTTTTTAAGAATTACTAAAAAAAAAAATTCACTGTATATATGTATGATAAATTATTCAGCTATTTTAAACTAGTTTAGATATATAATACTTCGCTACCCCTTTGATTTTTTTTTTTCATTTAAAATGAAAAAATTGTATTTGAACAATTTAGAGTATATTTTTAAATAATTTTGCATGAAGAAATAACAGTGTTTTTTAGAATATGATGATCCGAAAAGCAAAGGGAAAATAATCTTTACTTTATCAAAGGATCATTCTTAGTTGCTAAATAATACTTATAGAATTATTTAATTTTCATGACTTTCGGCTAGAGAAAGATAATTTGCGTATAAAATTTGTTTATTGCGAACCCATCTATTGGAATCAGTGGCGTATCTAGAAATTTATTTTTTTTTTTTTTGGGGGGGGAGGACTGATGGGTATACCGGGAGGTTTGGGGGGGGGGGGTGAAATACTCGGGTAGGGGGTCCGGGGGAGGACTCCCGGAAATTTTTTTAATTTTATGTATCTAGAAGCATTTTTAGACCAACTAAACAATCCTGAAATATTTTAGAGTTCTGCTAAATCTCTAGATAGCAGAGACTATATATAAATTTTTCGGGGGGGGGGGGAGCCGAACTCATTTTTAAATCCCCCCCCCCCCCCATACACAAAAATATTTTTAAAATACCGGATATACCCCAGCCCCGAGGGGCCCGAAAGACAAATTTTCGTTAAATTTTTTTTTTTTTTTTAATCCAAAATTTTCCGTTTTCACCTGAGCCCCAAGGGGCCAAGGGCGGTCCCAGAGGGGGGGTCAAGGGGGTCGTGACCCCCCCCCAAAAATCTTTCTTTTTTTTAACACACACTTTTTCCTCCTCTCCCATTCACACAATCTTTTCGGCAACTTAGGCCATTTAAGACTTAAACGATACTCATATTTGATTAATATATATGTATTGGGGTCCAGGCCCATTTATTTATACTATAAAAAAAAAAAAAAAAAAAAAAAAAAAAACAGTGACCCCCCCTCAAAATGTAAGGCTAGGACCGCCCTTGCAAGGGGCCCGCCCTCTTAAAGACAAACCGACACCTGGTCGTAGTAAAGTTTTACCGGGTCGTGTCAAAAAATTGTATAAACACAAAAAAAATTATTGCAATTTTTGTGTATGAAATAAACAAACAAATAACTTGATTTTTATTAGAAAATAATTTTTTTTTTTCATAAGGCGATTTTCGAAAAATTTTCAAACCTCGTAACGGGTCGCGGTCAAAAAATTTTAGCAAACGCTGATATAACTCATCTAATTACAAAATGAAATTTTATATACTGCCAAATGTGATCGAGTACAATCAACACAAAAATTTTTTCATTTTTATTATTTTCCCTCGAAGGATTTCAGGGGGAAGGGGGGAGGGGGACTGCAGCCCTCCCACTAACACTCGCCACTAATTAGAATGTATATACAAAGCTGTGATTAAGTATTGGAAATGGCATTGAAATAATGAAAAATTCATATTTTGTTCTTTCATTTAACAATTTAATTAAACACAGTTCGGTTGTTTGAAAGTGGCAAATCCGAACCCTGGACAGAATCGTAAGATGTATTGGATTAAATTGTTAAATGAAAGATCAATAGCTGCTTGACCTCCCCTCTCCAATATAACATATTGGATAGAATTTGATTTTCAAAACACCCGTTTCTTGTACTGAAGATGATTCCACTGAGATCAAAATACCTACAAATAAACAGATAAATTATCTTTCTCTCTTTGAAAGTCTATAATGAAAATTAATCTTCCTTTCGGCCATTTATTCAATTGAATTCTTCTATTTTGATATTTGATCGTTGAGGTTGAAGAGAAGTGTAAGGAGAAAGATGAAAGCAAAGACCAAGGGCTGGTATCGATGAAAGTCTGATGTTTGGGCATTTTTATACCTAGGTTAAGATGGATATTCCATGGGGACAATTAGCTTTGTCATTCTCCACACACAAGTAGACTGGATTGAAAATAAATAACGTTCACTGGACGTTATTTTTGACTGAGTTTTAAAGCCGTCGTTCTTCAATGTTAATTAAATAAAATAAAACTATTTTTGGTGCTAAAAAAAAAAAAAAAAATTAAAACCTAACAGTTCTCTCCGGGCAATTAGCGAGTAGAGATGTATATTTAGATTGTTGGATGTATATAGAAAAAAGAAAAGTTAATTGTATTTAAGTAATAATACTCTGAATTTGTTACACACATTTATTTCTTATAATTATATTTTACAATTTGAACTTGAATATAGAACTTGATCAGGTATAAAAATATTTTTTTTCTAAGAATAAAACCAACTAGTGTATTTTTACAAATTATTTTGATAAAAATATGCTGTTCTTCCTCAAGGCAAATAATTTATTTATTTATTTTTTTTTTTTTTTTTTTAATTCGTTTAAGGTCGTTTTTGGTATCGAAGGCCATTTAGACCCCGTCCCTATTTATTTCAATTGATTGATATCAATTGTGTCGCCTGGGACGGGATGCGAACCCGCGACCCTTGGTACAAATGGCCAGCACTGTTACCACGACACCAAGGCCCGAAAGGAATTTTTTTTTTTTTTTTTTAAGAAAGATGATGTAGTCAACAATTGAGCTTCTATTTAATAATAATAGAGATTCAATTGTTGGCTGCATCCTCTTTTTTCTTTATTATCTACAGCAAGATCTGCTATTCAATTTTTTTTTTATTATTTTATTTATTGTAAATGAATTATTTTTAGTTATATAGGCTAAAGCCTTCGCCCTTATCTTTAAATTTGCCTTGAGCTGAAGACGACCACCTCCAAACAAATGGAAATTTATTTATTATTTATTTAAGTAACTTTGTTACACATACACAAGAAGAGAGTATATATATAATACTTGATTTGAATACAAATTTGAATGTACATTTCATCTTAATACATCTCAGTACATGGATGTTCCTTTCATCAATTGAACCCAAGAAGATAATTTATATATAATTCATCTATTTATTTTTTAAAATATTTTTTTAATTAAAATTTGCCAGAAAGCGAGACGATTGCCCTTTTGCAAAGTAGATTTTGAAGGCCCTGGCTTTGCATTAACTGAGGGGTATTAAGATGAAATTCAATGAGTTGGTTTTGTTCTTTAAAAATTCATAGATATTTATTTAAAATGTTTTTACTGTATTCTAGTAAATATCTCTGATTATTTGAGTAATTTTCTTTTTGGTTTTATTTTATTAAATTCTCCATCCCAACTTAGAGCAGATCAAGAAAGAAACTACTCGAATTTTTAGAGATAATTATTTCTTGTGGCTAGATATTGAAAGTATGGTGACGAGGAGTCGGCCAAAAAATTCAAATAAAATTTTTTCTACGAGAGCAAGTCCGACTAAAAGTGATAAATATATATTACAATTGATTTTATAATTGTAGATTTTTTTTTCAATTTTATCCTAATATTTAAAAGACACTAAAAAGAAAGTGAAATTTGTGTGTTTTGATTCATCTTTGACAATTGAACTCTACCGAAAATGGAAAAAAAAAATACAAATTTTTTATTTCATTTGCTGACTTCTAGTCTCCATAGTTTTTTTTTTTTAATTTTGCCCTCCATACAAAACTCTTCATAATTTTAAAAAATTCATGGTATTTTACAAATTTTTTTTAAGTTCTATATTTTTCATTATAAAAAATATAGAATTATTTTTACATTTTCCTTGTATTTGCGATCTAAATAGATATATTGTCCTCTGATATGATAAATAGACACATTTATGCATAATTTATTTTTTATATAAGTTTATTTCGGCATCTGAAGCTATCCATATAAACTCCGTCCATATTTATTTAAGCAAATTGGTATAAGTAAAATAAATTTTTGTCGCTTTGGACGGAAAGCGAACCACCTACCATAATTTAAAGTGCCTATTTACCATACCATTAGAGGATCAAGAAATTTTTTTTAAAAGGAAAACATTATTTAATGTCTTTTTCGGCATCAGAGGCTATTTAAACCCCGTCTCTATTTATTTAATTTTATGGTATCCAATTCAAATTGTTATCGCATGAGACGGGATGAGACACTAAATTTAAAATGTATACATTCAAATTCAATATTTTGATTAATTTGATTCCCAATAAGGAAGAAAATGAATTTTTTTAAATTTTTTTATTATTATTTAACAAGTTCTATATCAAGTTCTAAATAAAATTTGTTCAATTTTTTTTTTTTAATTTCATTTGATTGAGTCAAATATTTTCTATTATATGATTCATTTTTCAACTTTTATTCAAGCTTACAAAAAATAAAAATAAACTTCCTATCTTCAACTTTAATACATGTTGAGTGGCTCCTTCAGAAGTGCAGCTTTTTAAAAATTGCTATATAGATACATATGCATCTATAAAATAAATTTCGATATTTATATTTTATTTAATTAGTGTCGGTAAAAAAAAAAAAAAACTTAACAACGAAATAATAAATAATTATTCCCATTTTTCTGAATCCGCCACTTCATCATGTGATTAATTTACTGAAATAATTGGTCCACTCTTAGAATATTAATTCTACTATTTTTATAAGTAGTATAATATTATTTTATTTTTATTATATTTTTTTTTACACCTTGTTTTTGTTCTATTGAATGCACATTTTCGGGACCCAGAAACATCTTTTTTTTTTTTAATTTTTCCTCTCATCTCTTTAAAATTTCACATTAAGAAATAAAATATTAATTAATAATCTGGATGTCGTAAAATTTTAAATGATACTTCTTCAATGTATATTAAAGTAGAAGCATTGAGTATAAGGATGCTCTCAATTACGGTTGTGAATTCCACCTCCTTTCCTACTAATAATATTAATCCCTTTTCCTGTCCTTCTTTTCACATTATCCTCTTACAATTGCAACGGATCTAATAGATAGATGTACTCTAAGAAATATTTCTGAGGTTTCAATGCATTCATATTTATTCATAATTATTATATTATAAATAGATACTGTTTTAGTTTTTCGAATTTTATTCTTAATATCATGACTCAAATCAAATGTATCTAAATGTGTTTAGAAATATAAATTTTATATATGTTTAGAAAATATTAATTGTTCTAAATTTAGAAGGATGTATGACTTCAATGTGGCTAATCACTATTTCACTAATTTTTTTTGCTTAAACTTTTTACCCAAGTATATGGGTTTTGATAACTTAACTACCCCAACATTAAAATGGCTCCTGAACGACATACACCACTATCTTGCTCAAAGACATTGAAACGCATTGAAAACAGGCTAATTAGCTTACAAATATTAATTTTTTTAACTATTTGATTAAATTTAATATAAAATACTGCTGCAATTTTAAAGAATTTTTACTTCTCTTTACGAGCACAATTAATAATATCACAAAATTTTGGCATCTTTGAGTATTTAGGGCGCCTAAATAACTCAAAAACAAACATTAATTAATCCTAATGTAAAACAATTGATGTATGTCGTTCAGGTGTCATCTTGACTTGCAAAGGGACAGTTCGTTGGACCCATGGTTAAAAATGCCATGTCCATATTTTACGTAACGCGTTGGGGGGGGGGGGGGGTCTGGACAAAACGTTACTAATTGTGACATGGAGGACCCGGGGGTTACTCTTAGTGTGACATAACAATTCAAAGTTGAATTTATAAATATATATATGGACGACCCCTAAGGGAGCGTACAAGTATTACGTAACGCAATTTGGGGGGGGGGTCTCGTAAAACGTTACCATGCGTTACAAGGGGGGGGGGGGGGGGTTGAACAACGCGTTACTTAACTGGTATTTTAGCGACTTTCCGATACTCTGCGCAACATAATTGTGACTTTTAGATAAAAATGGCCACTTCAGCGTTAATTAACGTCTGGTAGGGGGGGTCCAGAAAAATGTTGCTGCGCGTTACATGGGGGGGGGGGGGTAAAAAATCTTCAAAAATTGCGTTACGTAATACTTGTACGCTCACTAAGAGCAAAAAAAGTTATCTATTATCAATTGAATATTCTAAAAACTAAATTTTTCAAAAATCTTTCAATAGATTGCTATAATTAGATTTCATCTGTCCCCTTTGACTTTATATTTTATTTATTTATTTTTATGCCATTTATGAGTTTTATATATCTTTCTCATATTTTTTCAAACTAGAGAGACAAAATTTTATAATCTTTTTTTTTTTTTTATTTAAACACATTTGGTCTTTTGAATGAGCTTTTCTACTTTATGTTTTTAAAATTGACTCTTTTTGTCTTAAAATTCGAAATAAAGGAAATGAACTCTCAAAGCTCAAAAATGTGAATTGAGTTTTCTCTCAAAAATAAATGAAAATTTTAAACGTCTTTTTAAACTGGTTTGTTGTTATTATCTTCTAAATGTCTGTGATTGAATATATTAATAGATATATACTTATACATATATTAAATAATATATGGATATCTATATATATATATATTTGTATATGTATATAGATGTATACAGATATATATATATAAAGTGTGTTTCATTCTGAAATATTCAGTAGAGACTCAAATGTGATGGCGTACAAATTAAAATCTTAAATATTTTTCTCTTAATAATGTATATAGTGGATGGTTATAATTATTTTTTTATAATGTTACAAGTAAGAATAAATAATGTTAAGATTATATAAAGAATGGATGATATTTCAGTCTGAAACAACATTCATGATTTGTATATAATTTGACAAAATGTCCTATCATTTAAATTTTTTTTTAATGCCTTAAACCTTCATTTATCATATTTTCTTATACCTGATATAAACTTAAAAATAATTTTCCTACCTCCCAACCAAAACTTTGAAAAGATAGAATTTTATTCAAATTTTTTTTTTCTTTTTTTTTTCATAAATATTACTTATTTTAATTGTCATTTTTTATAAATATTCTATATGGAGCTTTATTATTCTTATATTTCTATAATTTTATGAAATATATAAAATGTCTTATATAATTTTAAATAGGTTGTTAAATACATTCTTAGAAATTTATTTTGGCTTATTTAATTATTGATTATTCCTTTCTGTCCTCTTTAGGCTCTGCTCGCACACCACTCCGTATTGCTTTATATCCATAACTCCATCCATATTATTCCTCAGGAAAATTTTTGCCTAGATTCCATTATTCTCGTTATTCCCATCAACAAGAGGAATCTCCTTAGTGCGGGGAATATTACCGGTATCTGAGTTTTTTAGATCATTTCTTATATATAATATCAGGACTCACATCTGGTGCGTAAGTGGCTGGCGACTACGAGTTACCCGAGCTAAAACTGACATTTCTTATTTGCCCTCTATGCCAGTTTTTCTCTTGCCTTCTTCACTTAACCCCCACCCAAAAGCGGATCCAGAGGAGTTTCTCGGGGGAGGTAGTCTGCTGGTAATCTGATGTGTCGCACAGCACACAATTTTTTATTACTCTCAGTAATTTAAAGTTGCATTCGGTACTTGTCTACCAGAATATATATACAAATCAAATTTTGAAGTATTAATTTTTAAAATTTTATATTAAACATATTTTTTTCAATTCTCGGGGGGGGGGGGGGGTTAAGGGGAATTAGTCCCTTTACCCCTCCCCCCGTATTCGCCCTTGCCCCCACCCTTAAAAACATGCCCTTAAATTTCTCATTTTCTTAACAATTATCCTTCAACATCTGTAGATTAATTTATGTCAATTTAAAACTATATTTCCAAATAAATATTACACTTGTTTATAGACTAGATATCTCATAGGTAGACACTACTGCGCTAAAAGCACTGGGCTCAGACTGACTTTTATAATTATTTTTTTTATAGCCTGGTAGGAAAGAAGAGAACATTTCACGAATATTTTTAAATATTTTAATTATTATAGAATAGAATAAAATAAATAAAAAAAAAATGGGAAGGTCTGAATTCGAACTCCCCCAAAGGGGAGGGGGGCTTTCCTCTTGGCTCTTGAATGTGGAATGTTTTCAACCATACTAAAACCATTTCTAAACTTTGGAATAGCTACAGTAAATGATGGCCTCTGCAACTGCAAAGAGCGTACAATAAATAAAATTAATAAAAAATATATATAGATATGATCAAAGGTCAAGAAAAAAAAAAAAATTTCAAATTCAAACAAATCTTTTTTTAATCTATAAATAATATTCTACCTTTCTCTTAAAATATATATATATATTTTAAATTCAGAAACTTAATTTTATTTAATTATTATTAATTTTTTTTAATTATATTTGTTTGGTAGATAATATTTTTCAAAGTTACTCGTCTGAATATTAATGCCTCATCTTTGCAACTTTGAATGCCTCGTCTCTTTATCTCATCTCTGACTTCGCCGATCTAACCGCCTATTAACATGACAGTGATGTGCTTTGATTTCATCTCACCCACGATTTCTTCAATTATTTCATATTTTAAGGTCAGTAATCTATTTAAATATTTATTATATTTGTTTAAAATTAATATTTTCAATAAATTATTTAGTTTAAATAAGAGTAAATATCTAAACTCGTGTTTGAACAAGTTAACCTTCATCTCGCCTGTGTCATTTCACATTTCTATAAATATTCACTCATTTTTTCAATTTGTTATTATTTATAATCACTTTATAATCATGTAATTATTCATATTACTTAATATTTATTAACTAACAAATTAAATTTAATCGATTTTCAATTTTCTTGATCCCTGTCAAAATTAAAAAATTAAATAATTTCATTTCTTGCATCGTTTTAATTATTTTTTCTATTTCCAGAATTCACTTCTTATTGGCAATTGGCATCAGCTCAACTCAAAATTCCTAAATTTGCTGGTGAGAGTTTGCTATTCTTATTATTTTTTAATTTCTCTATATATCTATATATAAGGTTGATACATAATGATATTAACTGACAATTTGAATTGAATCGATTTTCGATTTTCTTCAAATCTGTCAAAATTTGATAATTAATCATTTCATTCCTTCCATCGTTTTATTATTTTTAATTATTTTTCTTATTTCCAGGTCCATTCTTTATTGGAAATAGGCATGATTTTTCAACTCAACTCCAAGTTTCTACATTTGCTGGTGAGTCTGTCATTCCTATTATTTTAATTTCTCAATATATATATATATATATATATATATATATATATATATATAATATACGGCTGACGCATAATTATCTATAATTTTTTAAATATCTTCAAATTTGCCCATCTCGATTGTCGGCCAAGCAAATTGGAAACAGTTATTGAAGTTGAGGGTAATAACATGGATTGGCTTTTGATTCTTAAGCAGTCTTGTTGCTTCTCAATAAATAAAAAGCCAATTGACTTCCAAATTGAGTTTCTTATTCAATCTCCTAGGACTAATCAAATATTTGATGCTTATTATATCTTATATGTATATAAAAGAACTTTCAATCTTTTCCCTTTAAAATATTATTAAACTTATCATATATATATATATATTTTAAATCAGGAAGGTAGTTTAAATTACTCATTTTTTTCTTTTATGCATTTAGTAATAAATAATTAATAACACTCACAGGTTTGTTATATATATATATATTCAATAAGTCTCACCGATTCTTTTTCTACTTGTGATTATTTCATTGTTTTTATAAAAGAAAATGAAAATCTTTATTGGAAATTTTCTAGGTTTGAACCATGAAAGTTTCCATTAAAAAAAAAAGTAATATATATTTTTTTAAAAACAATGAAATAATCACAAGTAGAAAACGCATGGGTGGGACTTAATATTATCCTTCACTATGATTATTTCTTTCATCGTTTTAATTATTTTTCTTATTTTCAGAATTCACTCCTTATTGGCAATTGGCATCAGCTCAACTCAAAATTCCTAAATTTGATGGTGAGTTTGCTATTATTATTATTTTAATTTCTCCATATATCTATATATAAGGTTGATGCATAATTATCTATAGTTTTTAAAACATCTACTAATTTGCTCGTCCTGATTGTCGGCCAAGCAAATTGGAAACAGATATTGAAGTTGAGGCTAATAATCATTTAAATATGTTTATTTTTGATTTTGCTTGAGGATAAGATCAGAATAAATTGAATTTTTTATTATAATGATCAATATTAAAGCAGCCCCATGAGGTTTTTCATGTGATTAGTTTGTGTTTTTATTTAATGAAAATTTTTCTTGTCCAAACGAAGTATACAATTTCAATTACAATTTTCAATCTTTTATAAACACAATGAAATAATCACATGAGATTATGGTCATGGGTGTGCTTTAATATTGACCCTCTATGTGTCTATACATGGATTGGCTTTTATTCTCAAGAAGCGTTGTAGCTTCTCGATAAATAAAAAGCCAATTGACTTCCAAATTTTGTTTCTTCTTCAATCTCCTACGACTAATCAAATTTCTGATGCTTCTTATTATTTATATATAAAAGAACTTTCAATTTTTTCTCATTTTACAATATTATTTTAAAATTTTTCATAATTTCTTTTTAAAATATTATTGAACTTATAATATATATATATTAAATCACATAGGGAAGGTATTTAGTTTAAATCATTTTTTTTAATTTATGTATTTAGTATTAAAAATAATTATTTTTTTATTTTCAGAATCCAATTTTGTTTGAAAATAATCATCTTTCATTCAGCAGCAACTCAACACCTTCTCTGGTGTTTACTATTAAATTTGTTTAAATATCTATAAATTCCACAGTTGACAGAGACAGCAAGCAGAGCTTTTGGAGGCTAATTAAAAATTATTTGTTTCCACTGTCAATCATGGAATAAATATATAGATATATATATGCAAAGATAAGTTTTCTCGGGTTAAGTCGCGTGGGGTGCTGAGATTTACTCGACGTTTCGGCTCTCCCTTTGGAGCCATTTTCAAGAGAGAAGGAAGTTAGGAGGTAATGGTGGAGGGGGGTTGTTGCTCACTGCCTGGGGAGTAGGCAGGTTGAGACCCCGGGAACCAAGAGCTAACACCCCGACTTGGGGAGTAGGCAGATTGAGGCCCCAAAGTCAACCCAAACCAAACACAATTACACACAACAAACCTTCCTCCAGCTCTCAGAGACCAATCCACGCCTCTGAGTCATCCACCAAATTGACCTGGGGACCAGGAAGACTGCGACCCCGTAAACAACCTCCCTCCACCATTACCTCCTAACTTCCTTCTCTCTTGAAAATGACTCCAAAGGGAGAGCCGAAACGTCGAGTAAATCTCAGCACCACACGCGACTTAACCCAAGAAAACTTATCTTTGCATACATCCGGTCGCGGAAACTTTCCAGAACATATATATTTATATACAAACACAAATACATATTACTATTTAATATCAATTAATATTTTTTCTTTCTTCAATTTAATAACTTTTATTTTCTCTAATTCCAGGATTCATAACTTAATTTTGTTCTATAGGGTATACTGTATATAGATTTTTAAATTATTTCTCCTACAATTTAATAATTTGTATTAATTTCTCTAATTTCAGAATTCAACCCAGATCTTGTTTTGTCATGGCTCTTCCAGTTTAACGAGCTCAACGAACCTGTAATTACTGATTTTATGGTGAGTTTTGCTATATAAATCCAGATCGTAATTTTTCATGGGTCTTCTAGTTGTATTTAGATACACTCGTTTTAGATAAAGAGGGGAAGAGAACATTCTATAATACGAACTTACCCTCTTTATATTTCTAATTTTTCCTAGCAATATTTACTCATTTTCCGCGTTATGTTCCACCCTATCAGCCCAGCGTAACTTCCAAATTCTCGTTAGTTTGTCACGATGATTGAAAGGCAAAAAGGTTCATCTCCCTTACTTGTGTCCGAAACAAAAATTATCGCGGCCGTGGAAAGTGGTTCGAAAAACACCTATATATATATATATATATATATAAATTAATTAATAATAACTTCTCTTTAATTTTTATTCATTTATCTTATTCCAGAATTGAATCCTGATTGGAAAATAACTTGCATCTGCCAACCCAACTCCACTTGTCTCCGCTTTCTGACTATCCAGCGAGTTAACCATTCCAATAATTAAATAAATTATTATTCAACCTCTCCTAGCAAACGGAAAGAAATATAAGCAAGTCACTGAATTCAGATATTCTCAATATTCTCTGACACGATGGATCTGAAGAAATGGAGATCAATGCACGTATGCATGCAGGAAGTCGATGCTACTATGGACTGAGCCACTTACCAGGATCCCGCAGTCTATCAGAGGACCTCAAGCTTCGTATATATAAAACCCTTATAGAACCCGTTGTTCTCTAAGGTTGCCAGACCTGGAGCATAAAGGTGATAGATTGTAATAGGCTCTTGGTTTTTGAACGTAAAGTTCTAAGAAAGATCTTTGGCCCTGTACCGGGAATGGGGAAGACGGTACAACAGAGAGCTAGAGGAACTATATATATGGACAATTCGCGCTGACCAAGAGTGACACTCGACTTCAAACCAGTGGGGAGAAGACCTCTGGGACGACCGAGGATTAGATGGATGGATGGAGTCAGGGGCGATCTGGCTGCGATCGGAGAATGGAAGAACTGGAGAGATAAAACAAAGGATCGTTCCCTCTGGAGGCAGATTTGTTCAACATCGCGCGATCCTCTGGGCCTATTCGCGTAAAGAAAAGTAAGTAATTATTCAAATACTTTCTAAGGAATTTGTGTCACTTTTGTGTTCATATTCTCGCAGTAGTGAAGAAATAACATAATTTTTCTGTCATATATATTAGATAATTTTAATTATTTTTATTTCGTTGAATTAGATAACGTTCTGACCCCGGCTGTCTGTACAGTGAGGGACAATATTAAGTCCCACCCATGCGTTTTCCAATTATGATTATTTCATTGTTTTTATAAAAGAAAATGAAAATCTTTATTGAAAATTTTCTAGGTTTGAACCATGAAAGTTTCCATTAAAAAAAAAGTAATATATAATATTTTTTTAAAAACAATGAAATAATCACAAGTAGAAAACGCATGGGGTGGGACTTGATATCTTGATTGTGCCCCTCACTGTACCTATACATAGATTGGATTTGAAACCTGATTGGTGTTGAATAATGCCTTGCGTAAAAAAACCATAAAATTTGTTATTTCTTTAATCCTGTTCAATTGCTAAAATATTAATATTTTGATTATTTAAAAGAAATTTCAATTTTTTTCCAATTTTTTTTTAAAGACAGCGAGAAATCATTAACTTCGAGTGTGAGTGAAGTTAAAACTGAATTAAGACAGCTCTCAGTCAAATGGGACTCTGGAGGATGCCAATGATAAACACGCTACGAGTAAACGATTATATGAATTGAAAACTGAAATTACTACTGATAAATGACTTCTCTTAAACAGGTAATTTTTTATAAAAAAACATTAAACTCCTTTTTACAAATTCTCTAGTCCTCCTGTAATTTTTAACTTAATTTCACTATAATATAATTTATTGAAGATATGTTAGAAAAAGTATTAGTTTCAATTGCAATAGATTCATTTTTTTCATTAGTACTTTCGGCCAGAGACGTATTATTCGTTTATTTGTCAATATTTTAATCCTTATGGGATGGAATCTTACTAGAAGTAACTCTCGTTATGCAAATCGTTTGACGATTCCTTCACACTGCAATCGAAATATCTACAAATAAACAGATAATACGCAATATCTTTTCCCTGATCGAAAGTCCTAATGAAAAAATTAATAAATATTAGTTTCAATTAAACACAACTCATCTGACAAATTTGTTCTCCTAAACGATTTATTGACTGGCTTATTTACGGTCTATATGAGCGTTAATTTAAAAAATTTCATCTTTTTTCTAACAATAATATACAATGTTTAATCTTCAAGTGGTTACTTAGCTGATATGGAGCTGGGATAGATTACTCTAGGAAAATCAAATTCTTAATAAATTTCATTATGTTTTTATTTATTTGGAGGCCTAAAAATAACACCCATACATTTCTTTAATTCAACTTGCATTAGAGTTACGTACAGGAAGGGGCAATATTAAGTCTCACCCATTCTTTTTCTACTTTTTATAAAGAAAATGAAAATCTTTATTGGAAATTTTCTAGGTTTGAAACATATAAGTTTCCATTAAAAAAAAGTAATATATGGTATAATATTTTTTTAAAAACAATGAAATAATCACAAGTAGAAAATGCATGGGGTTGGACTTAATATTGTCCCTCACTATACCTCAGCTTCTAAACATTTCATAATATAACTCACTATATATATATATATCTTAAATGAATAAGACGAATTATAATATTTATTTAGTGAGTTATATTTGTATAATAGTAATTATGAAACGTTTAGCAGCTGAGGCACGAAATTCTAATGCAAGTTGATTTAAAGAAATGTATGAATGTTATTTTTGCATATGTTATTTTTAGGACTTAATGATGATCACATAGAGGATCCAAACCAAAAAATGTACATGGTTGGCCATAATTAAATCTCCAAATAAATGAAAACATAATGAAATATAAGTTGAAGAGAAGTTGCTGTTGATGTTTTGGAATGGAAAAGAGCAAGGAGCAAGTAGGTGCAGCAAATCTTATAGACTCTCAGAGAACATTGACACGCCTTTTTTTATAAAAAAATATACATGTGCACAAATCCGTGCCACGACAACAATGACCACTTTATGCCTAATAAGCCAACGAGGACTGAGGATGGACGAATAAAATTTTGTCCGAAACGTCTCCCTTTCGGCATTTCGTATCCAAAGGCTCTCTTTATTTGCTGCACCTGTTTTCCATTTCATAATAAAATTGATTAAGAATTTTATTTTCTTAGAGCAATCTATCCCAGCTCTATATCAGACAAATAACCACTTGAAGATTAGACATTTGAGAAACTTGTCCTGTTTCATATAATAAAATAATATACAAATCTACCTAGTTAATATTAGTTTCAATTTTATTATTATTATTAAATTATAATGAAGGAAAAAGGGTATTTTGGATGGTATATAAAACAATTTATTTTTTTCAACTTTCATTTTTATTGAATTGATACAATTACCCTAAAAACAAAAAATTATAAGGTATATCTTATAAGAGAAGGTGTAGCTTAAAAAATATCCATTAATTTTGTTTTATAGGCTATAAAAATAAATCTAATAATAATTTTTATTATCTTCTCTTATTTCAGAATTCAATCCAGATCGCAATTTGTAATGGCTCTTCCAATTCAACTCAACGAACCTGTAATTACTGATTTTCATGTGAGTTTTGCTATTTTAATATTTTATTTTATATGGCAATGAGAGAAATATTTCAACACAGCGACTAAAACATGAAGATACAATTTCTTGAGTTGAATGGCTGTAGATAGTCAAATTGGAAAAAAGAACGGGAGCCTTCCCGGGAACAGCAGCCAGGTTAAATAAAAAACTTAAATAAAAAACTTTATATTTCTTTCGTTTCGGGTGCAAGTCGCACTCATCCTCAGAGCAAGCAAAATTGTCAAAATTTAGTACAGGTTAATCGGTACTTAAAATTAATTTCATGTTTATATATGTATTCATTCGTTTGTAGCATTCTATGGTATGTACAATAACAAAAACTTATCACAAAACGTTTTTACTGGCACGACATCCAAAAAGCAAATGCATCATTGCTATCATGCGTCAGTAAAAACATTTTGTGATAAGTTTTTGTTATTGTACATACCATAGAATGCTACGAACGAATGAATACATATTTAAACATGAAATTAATTTTAAGTACCAATTAACCTGTACTAAATTTTGAGAAATATAAAGTTTTTTATTTAACCTGGCTGCTGTTCCCGGAAAGGCTCCCAACAAATTTTCCCTTGATTTTAAAATTCTTTTTGGTGGGGTAATTCTGGAACCCTAAATAAATTTAGTTTAGGAAAGTGGCAGCTAAACTTATATTGGAAACAGTGTTGGGCAAATTAAGCATATTTTGATTTTTCTACTTCATGACGTAGACAAATCCCTAGACAAAGTACAGCTTCTAATATCTAATTCAAATAAAAATCATTTAACTTTAAGAATACCGCCATTATCAACGCTGGCAGATGTTTCTTTTTCACCCAATATCTCCCTATATTTGATATTCCACTTTAAGCGAGAATATTGGAGTAAGGAACACTAAATTTTATATATATATACAATTTATTTAGTGTTCGTTACTCCAATATTCTTGCTTAAAGTGGAATAGAAAAATTGTAAAATCACTCTTTACCTATTGATTTCGTGTATATTAGTATCAAAAAATTATATATATGACGATACATAAAAAATTATGGTGTTGTTAGTCCCTCCAAATTTTTAAATTTTAATTGTCTACATTGTCTACTTTGTCTACATGGATATTGTTCATTAGTCTACATACATTGTCTACGCGTAGACAAAGTAAAGTAGACAATTCGCCCAACGCTGATTGGAAAATACCTTTGGAAAATCGAAAACAATAAAATTAATCATGATATTAAAAAAATTTATTTATAAAAATATGAAAAGGTTTCAAAAAAATCAAGTTTTCAAATGTTTTGTGGGATAATCTGGACCTTGATGGAGAATGAATAAACCCGCAAATGAAAACAATCTTTCAACTGGGGCAGAAGAACAAAGATTTAGTCGTTGAGAGCTGGTTGAAAGAAGAAAGCAAAAAAGTTTTTTAACGAAGAGTGAAAATTTGGCGGTTTGATTGACTTCTCGTTACTGGTTTTTACTAAGATTCAGAGCAGAGAACCCACACGACGATTACATACAGTAATATTAAATAAATTAAAAAGATTTCAGCTCCCTCTGCAAGACTTTTTATACGGCGGCAAATTAAAAAAAAAGTATTTGGTATCTCGAATTTCAGATACCAATTACTAAAAAATGTAACGAAATACAAGATAGCAATTACTTTGCCTATGCTGTAACGAGTTACAAGATACCAATTAATATTGTATTTGGTATCTTGTATTTCAAATACATGTAACTGATTAACGCCCATCCCTGGCTCTAATAATAATAACTGTTTATTTAATTCAGGGTGGGTCTCAGGAATTTTTCTTTTTTTAGTTTAGCTATCAAAGACTTTGAGATGTTAAATATAGCAATTGGGAGTGAAAATAATACATATTAATCTTTTCAATCTCTCGGACATCCTCTAATCAATAATGCATATGTTTATATCAATATTAGGCTAAACGCACACCGATCGAGCAAAAACGTTTTTGCCTAAAACTGTTTTTTCAATGCTTTTCTATGGGTCAACGCACACCGAAGAGACAAAACACAATTGGACATGATTCGACATCATCGAACAAAATGTTTTGTCCGAAAACGTTTTTGCTCGATCGGTGTGCGTTGACATCTAGCAAAACGTTTTGCTCTTGGACAAAACATACACCCATACTCCCCCCGCCCCCCTTCCCCGGGTGATGGCAAAACATTTTGCTCGATCGGTGTGCGGCATCGAGCAGAAAATGTTTTGCTCAAAACGTTTTGTTCGAAAACGTTTTGCTCGATTGGTGTGGGTTCAGCCTTAATAGCATAAAATTGAAATTAAAGCAGGCATGGGCGTACCCAGCGAGGGGCAGGGGGGGCAGCTGCCCCCTCTAGAAGCAAGAAAAAAAAATTAAATGCTTATAAAGTGATGAAATGAAACAAAATTAGGTAGGGCGATAGCGACGGGAACTCGTTAGGACTCGAGGGTATTTATGCCTTTAATTCGAAGGCTTTTCCCCTATATATATATATATGAAAAAGTCTGGAGGGTCATGATCTGCCCCCCCCCCCCTGGACGACCATGATCTGCCCCCCTCTAGATTTGATCCTGGGTACGCCCATGAAAGCAGGGGTGCCAAATTCAATTATTTTTGCTGGCCTTTGGCGATAGCCTGAGTATATCAATGAGGCCGAAAAATGTTATAATACATAAAAATAATTAGAATTAAAAGCTACACTAATTCATCAAACTTTTTTGAGTCATTAAATTTTGCACAAAATTGCCCTGAGGAATTTAAGTTTGACTCCCTTGATTTATAATAAAATAAAATATCTAAAGAAATAGTCATTATATATAAGAAAACCCTCATTAAAATTTAATACAATAATCTTAAGAGATGTGCAGTCAGGAGAATAAAAATCTATTTTAATTTCTTTTGGTCGACGTTTCAGACGTCAATCGCGCCCTTCTTTGGGTTTGTTAAAAAACACATATTCTTGTGGAATATACAAAATATTTGAACAATATTGAAAGAGGCATCTTTTTGTGTACGAGAAGAGCTCTCTGTGCGTTATTTTTTCCAATTGGATCCAATCTGCTCGTATACAAAAAGATGCCTCTTTCAAATTGTTCAAATATTTTGTATATTCCACAACAACATCTATGTGTGTTTTTTTAACAATCTTTGGACCCGAAGAAGGACGCAATTGGCGTCCGAAACGTCGACCAAAAGAAATTAAAATAATTTTTTAGTTCTCTTGGCTGCAGAGTTAAATATATAACAGCCATTTTACACTTTTATTTAATACAATATGAGTTATAAACCTTTAAAACCAAGACTTAATAAAAATAAATACAAATACCTGGTAGGCCTATATAAAAAAAAAACTTAAGTGATGGTAGAAAAAAATTAACTTGTTTTATTTGTTTGCAGATATTGCGACTGACGTTGGAGATCAGACCACCAAGATGTACTTTTTCAAGTGATCTTCCAAAAAGGAAAGTGGAGAGCAAGTCAAGAGGCGATCATCTAAACGTGAGTCTAAAATTTTCATATATACAGTCTATATATTGCTTATTTGCAAAAAAAAATCACAAAAATGATTTTAATTTAGTGTTTTTGTTTTAATTTAAAATTTGAATTAATGATGATATTTACAATTAAATAAAACATATATTAAATTTTTGATTCATTTTACTTCCAAATAAGCAAATGCTAGATTTCTTTAAAAGAAGAAATATAAATTTACGCTTTAGATCTTAATAAAGGGTCGAACTAAGCCGAGCATAACTTTTCCCACCCACTATTCAAAGAAATAACGCAACGCGTTTGTTTATTTGTTTTGATTTTACTCTGTTGCTATACTAAATTTTCGTTGAGAAAAAAATTACCACAGACACACACACACACACAGACATCATTCCAAAAACTACTTAAATGGATTCAGGGGATCTCAAAACGCATTTCGGCAGCTTCAGAAAAATTTCGTTTTTTTTTCGATTACATTAACTTTACCTGCCTAACCTAGGGTTGATGGGTAAAGTTAATATAGCTCAATACAAAAAAATCTGGTGTGCCGTGCGACAAGTCACACCATATTTTTTTTTTTAAAGCTCAATGATATAGAGAGGACGATTAGATGAATTTATGATAGGAAAATTAAAACCTTAAAATACCACCTGGTTAATTAAAATAACTTTTTGCAAATATTATCCAGTCCTAAATTTTATAAATAAATTTGTCAAATTTTTAGTCCAATTTACTTCACTGTTTTTTTTTTTTTTTTGTTATTGCAGATTCACAGCGGCTTCCAACTTGATTTACGATCTTCAGTAAAGCGAGAGACTCGTCAAACAGTTAACGTCTACAATCCCCGTTCGTATTAATTCTAGAAATCTTTTACTTGGTGAGTCCTTTAAATTTTTAAAATAATAATTAATTTTTTATCCTAAATACCGTATATTCAAATGTATAAATCTCGGACAAATCAACATGAAATAATTTCATTTCATTTACAAGCCAAATTTTTTCTGATCCTCACTTTTAATCAAAGGAAATTTTGACTTTGTGAGATTTATACAGATGGATATAATTAATATGTTACTGATTCACTAAGGAGGAATCATTCGAAATTTCAAACCAAATAAATTTATCAAATTTTTTACTTTCTCTTATTATCTTTAGAAAACCATTGTTTGGAAATATTACGGTTTAAAATTTAAATTTAGTTAAGAAGCAGGAATTTGCCTTGATAACATCTGAATATACCAAAAAAAATTTATAAAAATACACTCAAGTAATTATTAATTAATGCTTTATGTTTGAATATCTTGCTTTTAATTTGGTTTATAATAATAATTTAAATATTGAAGCTTAATGAGTGATGCCGAGAGAATTATGAACCGAAACTCCTCAAACTACGCTGATTTTTCGGCGAGGGTGTAGGAAGGGAAAAACAAAAAATAAAATTTTTTATTCTCCCAACTAACAAGGGGACGGCCAAGTGAGTATATCACGGATTCGTTTGAAAAAAATTGAGGTGATACTTTGAGCCAAAAAATTTTCACGTGTTTCGGCGTTTTACTCCATAGAGCCCTGATTGGCCAAAAAAATAAATAAATACCGAAACAATTTTCGCGCTTTCAAGTAGTTTATGTTTGAAACATTACGTAACAGTCAGCTGTGGCTAGGTTGGTAGCGTAGCCGACTGGTAAGTATGTGGTCACGGGTTCAAACGACGGAGTAAGTAATTTTTTTTTTTTAATCTTTTTATGTTATTGTAACAAACAATATATTTAAAACTGTTTCATATTTTTTTTTCATATTTTATTATTTTTTTTAATAATTAAATTTTAAAATTTTGTTAAAATTGTTTTTCGAGTTTATTTATTACCTTAAAATTAAAATTTAATTTAAATTCATGAAGAAAATATCATTTATTACAGTATTTAAATATATGAAGAAATAAAGAAGGCATAAAATAATCCATTAATTAAATAAATACGTGATATTAATAAAAAATTTATTTGCTTATATTTAATAAAAGAAATTAGGTATACCTAATACTATAGTCAAGCGAATATAGATAACTTACTTTGTTAATTTACTTGTACACTTACCCCACACGAAGTAGGGTGATATAAGTCATAAAAACATGCAAAACAAATAAGTAGCGACAATTAGCGCAGTTTATAAAGGATATTTAAAAAAATTTTAAAATTTAATTACTAAAAAAAAATAATAAAATATGAAAAAAAAATATGAAACAGTTTTAAATATATTGTTTGTTACAATAACATAAAAAGATAAAAAAAAAAAATTACTTACTCCGTCGTTTGAACCCGGGACCACATACTTACCAGTCGGCTACGCTACCAACCTAGCCACAGCTGACTGTTACGTAATGTTTCAAACATAAACTACTTGAAAGCGCGAAAATTGTTTCGGTATTTATTTATTTTTTTGGCCAATCAGGGCTCTATGGAGTAAAACGCCGAAACACGTGAAAATTTTTTTGGCTCAAAGTATCACCTCAATTTTTTCAAACGAATCCGTGATATACTCACTTGGCCGTCCCCTTGTAAGTTTATTTCCTAATATTTCGAAGGCACAAAGGTAAGTCATAAATCTTCAGAGGAAGCTGAAACAATCATAATGTTAAAAAAAAATATTTATGTATGTAGGCCTATGTATGTTATAAAAAAGTATTATAAAAAATACTTTTGTTAACATTGTGATTGTTTCAGCTTCCTCTGAAGAAGAAGAGCCTTTGTGCCTTCGAAATAAACTCATTTGGGGAAATAAAAAAATTTTATTTTTTGTTTTTCCCTTTCTACACCCTTGCCGAAAAATCAGCGTAGTTTGAAGAGTTTCGGTCCAATAATTTAAATATTTTTGCAACTTAATTAATTTATATTTGTTTATTCTAAAATAGCGGTTTAGTTGTTTTTTCTGATCATTAAAAAGTAATTGATAAAGAAGGCAAATTTAATATGTTTTAATTTATTAATCATAGATTTATTTAAAACCAAATGTCTTTTCTTACCTTTTCATCTTGGACACAGGATCATCTTTTTTTTTAATAGCTGTGGAATGAATTAGTAAAATTGTAGATTTTTTTATTATATAAGAAAATTTTTTCATTATTTTATTTTATTACTGATCCGCCTGTGCTCTTAAATTTCATTAAATAAGAAAGAATGTGAGATGTAACTTTTAAAACAAAAAAAAATACTAATGAAGGTAGTGTGGAAAAAATACTAATTATTTTGTGTAAAAAGTTCTAAAAGTCCCTTCTAAATAATTATGTCTTCTGTTTTGACTTAATTTTATTCTTTGAGGGCTTTATTATGTCAAAATTGAAAGTTTTTTAATAGTTTGATTTTCTAATCATGACTTAAAATTACAAATAGGATAAATAAAAAAAAAAAAATTGTTTTTAGGCCTATTCATAATAAAATTTTTTCATTTATTAAACTATTATTCTTAATATAAAAAATTAAAGTTTGATTTGTTTGTTTCAGGAAAGATTAATATGATATGACGCAGCTCATCACACTATATATACACTCAAGAATATTACATCCATACACTGGAGTTTTTTGAAAGAGTTAATTATTTTGATGCTGGCTGTGGTTCAGAATATCTCTATTTCAATGTCTGGAGGAAAAATAAAAATGCCATGTAAGTATTTTCATTATTTCTTTTTATTAAAATTAAATGCATGAATTAATTACAACATAATACACAGGTAGAGGTGTTATCTTAAAATTAAGAATACTTTTTAATTTAATTTAATTAATATTTTTTTTTTTTTTTTTTTTTTTTGAAAGAAATACAGGAAAAATTTTTTTAAATAAATTTAATTTTTATTTCAGACAAAAAATTTGCAAATTTTTCGTAAGTATAAATAGATGACAAATGATGATTCATAAATTGAATTGTCATTTACTTATTTCATTTTAATTATTAATAATTCCCCCCCGAGGATGTCACCTTGTCGTGGTGGGGGGCTTAAGGCTTTAAGCTCGACCAAGAACATCCAAGTCTCATTGCCTTGGTTCATCCAAGGGAATTTAAACCAGAATAAGTGCTAAAGACTAATATATTTGTTTATTTAATAAATAAATATATTCTCTTTAGCGCCCCTGGCGCGCAGAGAGCCGGCAACCCGCTTAGTTGCCTCCTCCAAGCCTGCATGCAGGCATGGAGGGGGCAGGCGGCCGCCGCCGTCGCCTCTTGTCGACTCGAGCTCTCTGCGCATGCGCCAGGGGCCAGAGTGGGGACTGGAGGCTATAAAAGTCATTGCGCGCATGGGTTGGTGGTCGGGGTTGGTGGTGGACAGCAAACTGATCACATCGTCTCTCTCCATACTAGCCTGTGTTTATTATATAATGATTATTTTTCATTACTATATTAATAAAGACTATTATATTCAAGATATCATTTGTTTCTCTATTCTATCCTATCCTATCTAACTATATAATGTATATTAGATTATTACATTCAAGAATATTAATTATTTCTATTATTTTAATATAAGACATGAATATTAATTTAACCTAATTTAAATATTTACTATGATTTTTATATCCATGTTCCAATATATTATTAGTAGACTATTTTAGTAAAGAATATTAACAATCTCAAAGTTAGTTTTTTTATTAATAGAAGAATATTAATTAAAATAAACAAGTAAATATTTATTTAAATTAGGATACTAAAACAAATTTACATTTTAATTAATATTCTCCCTATAATATGAATCGAACCTTGAGATTAATAAAATAGTCTACTAATAATAGTAAATAGTAAAAAGTAAAGATGCATGCTACTTGCCTTTTCCTTCCTTAGTTGATTTCTTCCTTATGTTGTCAGCTTGCTGTAAGACCTATGAAAAAGAAAAATAGTATTTATTATTTTTTCTCTTTTGCTTTGAGATATGTTACATTGAATTGAGTTTTTTAAGCATACAAAAAGTTCAATCTTAATATAATAGTACATTATAGTAAATTTATAAAATCATAGAAATATAATAAATAAAACTCATACTCTCCCTCTTCCTCTATTAGGCAGTCAAAGATTAAAATTAAAATACATATTTTTTTTGACAATAATATTAATTTACAGAATAATTAAAGATTTTTGCTATTTATTTATGTTTTTATTTTCTGTGAACACCCCGAATTTAATAAATTTTATTTCTTTCTAATATAATAATTATTCAATAAATATCGGTATTTAACCATTATTTTGAGATAGGCGGTAACGTTTTTAAAGCATATAAATGTCGAAATTATAATAATTTGTTGGGCGCTTAATTGTGCAGCTGAGTGTATAAAATTAATTATTTTGATTATAATGATATTTTAGTAAGTAAAAAAATTTTCAAAAAATTCTCTTTATACTATTATAAATTTTGAATTCTAAGTTCATGATTTAACTATAGTTGCGTGGAAAGGAGTCAGCCAAGGAAAATAAAAAACAAATGTATTCTGTCGACGTTTCGAGCGTCCATCGCGCTCTTCCTCGGGCTCCGCGACGGGCGCTCGAAACGTCGACAGAATACATTTGTTTTTTATTTTCCTTGGCTGACTCCTTTCCACGCAACTATAGTTAATACTCACAGCCAGTATAATAATTAATTAGTTCATGATTTAATTAAACATTTTTTTAAGTGACAAATGATTTGTCTTATAACATATCAAGAATGGATCCAGGGGGATTGGTCATGGTGAACAAGATACAAAAAAAAAAAAAAAAAAAAACGTAAGAAAATTCTACTCATAAGAAAGTAAATAAAATTCCTGAGCCCATCATATCGCCTGCTGAGAATCATAATGGGGAAGGTCCGAAATTCAATAAAATTCGGTAAAGGCGTTTGAAAGTTTTGTAAACTTATACATTTAAATAGCCGGGCAACAAATGAATAGGCCAGAATCAATAGCAAAGAATGGAAATATATTTTCGCCAATTTGCTGCCACTCAAAAGAGAAGACGTTTTAACGTTTCGTAGGCTTATCTTAAAAATTGAATTTTCTAACTTTCGCTTCTATGACTCTTAGTAGGCGATATACCCATCCTGAACTAAGTGAACATTTTTTAAATTAATTTTAGAGCCTTAAAACAGTTGAAAAATGAGCCTGTATTATTTTTTTTAAATACGGCAGTTTTTAGATTAAAAATTTAAAAACTTACATAATCTGTACGTTCGTTATATAGAAAGAGACATGTCTAAGCTGCTCGCTCCTTTCTCCATGAGACATACTTGCTTTAACGGTCTGTTTTTTTTTTTGCAATAAACTCGATGTGATGCCTTGAGCAAATGATCCACTAATAATCGTAAAGTTGTCACTTCTCATCTTCATTTCCGACCACTGCGTTGAGATTTTTGAGCCTGAAAAAGTAGAAAAAAAAATATATTATAAATACTTGATTAAACTATGAATATTAATAAATTGGCTATCCAAAGTTTTTGTCCTATTTGTATTTTTAAATTATATGCTAATGAAGTCCCAATTTCATTTGTAATTTTTATATTCCTGAGAATGAATAAAATAATTCAAAGGCATTCCAATATACGAACAAAAAGTTATTTTTTCTATATTATTTTTTTTTTTTTAAAGATTTCAATTAATTTTTATTTGGAAATTCTTAAGTTTGGACTTCAATAATGTCCAATATCATATTGAATGAAAAAATTTAATTATTCTTATACATTTTAATAGTAAAAACAATTCAATACTTATTTAATAGTAAATTAATAATTAATTAATTAGTTAGTGAAGGGTGTATGGAAACAGAGGCAGCTAAGAAAAAAAATACTCTGAATGCTCCCATCATCCTTTCGGTGCATTTATTAAGTACCATCTTTCAATTCATTAATTCGTCTATAATGGATTGATGATGATAGATAATAGATGCACCGAAACTCTTCCAGCTAGTTGCTAAAAGCATTCAGATTATTTTTTCTTGGCTGCCTCTGCCTCAATACATCCTTCATTAAATCTACAGCCACAACTTCCACCTTAATTAGTTAGTATTTTATTTATTTATTTCATTATTTTTTTTAATTTTTAACTCTATTTTAATTATTTATTTACTTACGATATGTGGATGTCATTTGTTATTGTATTGATTTATTAATTACAGATGACCATAGTCGCCCCTTGATTGCTGGTTGAAGACGAGGAACCTGAAACAAAGGAAAAATATTATATTAGTATATTAATTTAAAAATTTATGTTTAATAAAGTACTTATAATATTTTTTAATAATTTATTTTATTTAACCCATAACTGGCAGGATATTAAATAAAAAACTTTTATTTAATTATTATTTAAATTGGTAGAAGTTAAATATGCTGGAAAAATTAGAGTTATGAATGAAATAAACCAGAGGTTCCTTTCCACATTGAAATAATTTATTTGGCAAATATTTCGGATTGCCTAACGCAATCCATCCTCAGTCCATCCTAACGTTAGGCAATCCGAAATATTTGCCAAATAAATTATTTTAATGTGGAAAGAAACCGCTGATTTATTTTCTCCATAATTCTAATTATTAAACTGTTGACGTTTTGGTCGCTATTCACGACCTTCCTCATGACAATTAATTATTAAAACATGTTGATTGAATAATCAAGAAGCCCCGAGCAAGCAGGTCACAAACGATTAATTGTTCTGATAAAGGTCGTGATTAGAGAGCGAATCGTCGACAATTTAATTAAATAATTAAATAAAAGTTTTTTATTTAATCTCTTCGCTGCTACGTCTCCTGTATAAATTTAAGAATTTTTATATTTTAAAAAATGAGAGAAAATCTGAATTCTAGCCTAGATTCGTTCTCGTTTGCAATGTTGTTGACTTTATCCTTCTAAATAGATTTTAATATAAAAACTCTGTTGGAGATATGTGCAGGTCTTTTGAAATTTGTAAAGGATCTCATCTTCCTCTAATCTCGACGTTTCAAGGGCACAATGACTCATTCTCAGGGCCTTAGGAAAGACAAACAAAAAAGTCCTGAAGACGGAGTCATTGTAAAACGTCACATTAACGGGGAGAGAAATTCTTGATAAATTTTGAAAGGCCTTCACATATTTTATTAACACCCATCTCGCCAATTATTCAGCAGAATGCTCCACACAGTCATGAAAATACTTTTCCCTTGCTTGCTATTAATGTGGAAAGTAAAATGATAATATTTAACCTTTCTAGCAAATGCAAACAAGTAAGGAGTCATTGGAAACAGAATAGAAACTATTTTGTAGCAATTGACGAAGAATGTGGCTGTGAAGAAATGACGAGATGTAATGTGGAGAAAAACAGAAAAGAATTACTCAAATAATAATAAAAAGGAACATCGTCTGATTTAAATGAATTCCCTATTTATACAACATACTTAGTTACTTACTTACTTACTTAGTCGACCCGTTCTTCTGTGTGGCGGTTTGGTGCACGCGGGTCTCAATTGTCACTCCAAGCTCGGCGGTTCTTTGCCAGTGTCGTCCAGTGAAGCACACATCTTCTCCCTGATCTTATGGAGTTTCTAAAATGCAGCGAATCTCCCCAGCGTATAGGTGGCCTCCCTTCTGGTCGCTTCTTGTTCCTGGGGATCTACAGCTGCAATGACGTGCTCCATTGTCCGTCTTCTCTTCTCATAAGATGCCCTGACCATGTTTTGCTCTATTGACAACATAGAAATATAAAATTGATAACTCCCGTGGATGCCTTATTATTTTCAGATGATCTTAGTCTTTGTAGTCTTAACTGCTGGCTGACAGACCTGAGGATCCTGAAACAAAGGAAAAATAGAATATTAATTAAAAGACTTGATGTATATAGAAAAAAATAAAGAATAATTAATTTTTAAATAAATTATTTTATTCAAAACCAAATTTTCTGCCCTAATTAAAATAGATTAAGATAGTTATTTAAAATAAGATTTTAAAAAGAGAAAAAATTTCCAAAATATAAAGTTTCGGGAGACCGAGCTGGGGCTCGATGGTTTTTCTTTTGATAAAATTAGAAAAAACTAAAAAAGTACATTAGTAAGGTATTATTACTCGAGGTTTTCCAAAGTCGAGATCAAACGTAGTTTAGTAGAAAATAAAAGGTCGAGCAGCTATGTTATTTCTTTATTTAAGAACCCACAGCGACGTTTCGGTCTACTATGCGACCATCTTCATGGCTAGAGTTCAGTCAATAGAAAAACCTCTTAAGTTCTTTGACAGACATTTCATAAAATACATTACGATCAGTAGCGTAGCCAGGATTTCTGCTTGGGGGGGGGGGGGGCCCAAAAGTTTTATGAACCCCCCCCCCCCCCCCCCCCCCTTTCACCAAGAAACTTAAAGTGGAGAAATTTTTTTATAGATAATATAATAATTATAAATAAAAAACAAATAAAAAAATTTTTTTCTTGAAATAAAAAATAATTTTAATACAAAATTCGTAAATATTAGAGATTTTTTCAATTATTTATAAGTTTTTTGTTAGATTTTAGAATTTATGAGAGTTAATAAAATATTTAATAAAAAAAAAAAAATATCATTAGGGAACACAATAGGTATTTTGACGTGACAACGTCTTACAAATCATGTGTCTATGGTGGCATGTTAGAGGGGCATGCACGAAAAAGTTTATTGCCTTGAATAACTCCTCTGTCTTAAGAGGTATAATTATGGGGAATATAAGGTTAGAAAGAATGAGTTTTCAGCTAAAGATTTCACCATTTATTTTTTTTCCTATCATTTTATTTTACCGCGCTGCGGTAAATTAAAATTTGAAAGTTTAAACCCCTGTAGATTCTGAACGGCTAATCAGATCGGACTAAATGGGATGTCATTTGATGCAGAAAGAAAACCTCTAATAGAATAAATAAAAAAAATCCTGAGTAATTAACTCCAAAATTGGTTTTTTTTCTCGAAAAACCTCATTTTTTAGGCAAAAAAATATCGAAAAATAGCCCTACTTGTGCAACACATAGCGACTTGACCATAAAAGCTATATTAAATCTAAATATAGTTTTAGAAAGAGTGGTTCAATACCCCGAGGGCTTTTTTTTCTTTTTTTTTGATATGAGGTCATTTTACCGCATGAGAGCACTCGGCGGGATTTCGTTTTTCGAAATTTTAAACCCCTGTAGATTCTGAACGGCTAATCAGATCTGACTAAATGGGATGTCATTTGATGCAGAAAGAAAACCTCTAATAGAATAAATAAAAAAATCCCGAGTAATTAACTCCAAAATTGGTTTTTTTCTCGAAAAACCTCATTTTTTAGGCAAAAAAATATCGAAAAATAGCCCTACTTGTGCAACGCCTAGCTACTTGACCATAAAAGCTACATTAAATCTAAATATAGTTTTAGAAAGAGTGGTTCAATACCCCGAGGGCTTTTTTTCTTTTTTTTTTGATATGACGTCATTTTACCGCATGAGAGCACTCGGCGGGATTTCGTTTTTCGAAATTTTAAACCCCTGTAGATTCCGAACGGCTAATCAGATCAGACTAAATGAGATGTCATTTGGTGCAGAAAGATAACCTCTAATAGAATAAATAAAAAAAATCTCGAGTAATTAACTCCAAAATTAATTTTTTTTCGAAAAACCTCATTTTTTAAGCATATGTCGCCCTTAATGGATAAAAGTTTGGCCACACCTGTCATATATTGTTTCAATGAAAATGTTTGAACATGTTTATTTATGAAAACAAACTACTAGTAAAAAAAAATAAAAACAATACTTTCTCTCTTTATATTTCAATATAGGTAAGAGAAAAAAATTTTTTGAAATCAAGCAAAAGACGTTGTCACGTTAAAAAGCCACCGGCTGTGTAGAAGACACAGATAACACCTAATTTTTTTGTTTTGGAGAAGGCTTTGGGGGGGGGGGGGGGCCCGGCCCCCTCCCCCCCCTGAATACGCCACTGATTACGATCAATCATATATAATGCATTCAGCGCCAAAGTCAATATCAATATTGAAAAATGGTGCTGACTGTGGAGAATACTTCAAGAGAGAGACCATACAAAAAAAATGCTATGAAATTTATTTATTTGTTCTGTTATACCCTTTCTATGTATTAAGTGAATTTAAAAAATGCACAAAAACTGTAAATTAAATATAATAGTCTATATCCCAAACCCCCAATAGGGGAGGGAAGGAATCTTTAAAATATAATAATAATAATATAACAGATGGTCGATATTTGTGTGATAGACTATATTCCATCATATTCCTAATAATTATTTATTAATAATGGAAAATTTGATACTTTTTAATAAAAACCCTTTAATTTAATAACATTAAATTTCTAATTTAATTTTTTTTGTATTATTGCAAACTGTATTTACTAAATTTAAAAGTGCGCAAATATTACATGGAAAGGCCAATATATAAACTAATAAAAATACTGGTCGACAAGGTTTTCTTCACAAGAAATCTGATTAATGAATTTAGTACATATCTTCTATAATGAATTCAGATATGTAGTTAGAATTTTTTCCATCAGGCACAGTTATAGGTTAGAGAAAAATAAATTTTAATAGAAAATGTGGCTCAAAACGGCTCTTATTTTGAATTTTCAAGATTTTTTTAAAAACTTAAAAAAAACTCGATTTTTCTAAATTTCAAGCCGTTTGTTGCACGTCTAAATTATTGGGCTGAGACTTTATATGTATTATATTTTTAATGGGTGTCGTCTTAAAAAAATCTTGAAATTTCAAAATAAGAGCCCGTTTAGAGCACTTTTTCTATTAAAATTTATTTTTCTATATATCTCTAAAAGTGTGCCTGAAGGGAAGCGAAATGATATTTGAATTTATGAAAATATTTCTAGAATCTCATATCTATATCTTTATTCTTGTGAAAGAAAAAAAAGTTCATTTTTGTCGACCAGTGAAAATGGACAGACTTTATTTTTGGTTGAGGAAGCCCCGTCCTCCTGGTGCTCATTACTTTAGGAAAATGGTACACCAGTATAGCCCATTGATCTTCCGTTGGGCTCTTTGAACGACATCGGGAGCCTAAGATGCCGAAAAAACTTAAAAAAAGAGCAAAATACTCATACTTCAAAAAATACTCGATACCTACTGGTATCGATACTCACTTTCGATACGATATTAGAGTACAAGTATCGATACTTTTTCCCCGATACCCTATATCCCTAGGTATGGGGTAATAACGCTCAAACATGTTTTTGGAATATAACATGTAAGATACATTTTAATTAATGAAATATTTATGAAATCAATCTTATGCAATAAAAGTAAAGTTTACCAACGCAATTTAGCATCAATTAGTCTGTTCGCAAGTTCAATTGGTCTTTTTTCTATATAGCAAATAGTAAAGTCGAAATTTAATAGATATGACGAATTATAAAAAAATAATTGTGAGATTTAATTTTTCAATTTTTAAATTGATAAAATATAATTTTTAAAATAATTTAAATTTATTCAAATCTTCAATTACTAAATAAATATTGTTTTCTGTTTGCGTTTATTGATTTCTCATTATTATTCCCATTTTTCCAATTATTAAGTTAAGATTAAAAATCTGGTGTGACTGGCGCACAGCACACAACTTTCTCTTACCTTCGGTAAAAAAGGCCCGGCGCACATTGAACGCAGGCGAGACGTAGCCGAGGCAGAGTCCAGGCAAAGGTCTTTTTGTAATACACGCGTTTCAATAGGGTAGCGCACATTGGACAGAGGGCAGGCGTAGCATAGGAATAACTCTGCAGAGCCTCTATCTGGTTGTGGTAGCAACACAGTTTCCTACGTCCTCTGTCGCCTCTCTAAATAGTATTAACTTTTATTTATTTTTATTTTATTTATTAGCTTATTATAAGTTAATAGTATGGAACAACTAATCCAATTAGTCCAAGATCATCCCGTGTTGTACGATACAACCCACCCGGATTACATGTGTACAAAATTGAAGGATGATCTGTGGGATAAGATTGCTTCAGAGCTAAATTTTACGAATGGTGAGAAAACTTTTATTAGTTTAACATAATTAAATTTTTTTTAGACATCTTGGGATAGGGGAGGAAGGGCGAGGTTGAAACTATATAAGAGAACACAGTAGTGTAGCCAGGATATCTGCTTGGGGGGGGGCAAAATTTTTTTCAGAGGCAACGCAGTACTCCGTTCATTGTGCGGTGAGCTGACAAGGGCCTATTCCTATGCTGCGCCTCCACTCCACCTAGGCTGCGCCTCGGCTGCGTTCAATGTAAGCCGGGCCTTAAGTGTGCTTCAAACAATTTTGAGGGCATTATATATGATAGATCGTAATGTATTTTATGAAATGTCTGTCAAAGAACTTAAGAGGTTTTTCTGTTGACTGAACTCTAGCCATGAAAATGGTCGCATAGTCGACCGAAACGTCGCTGTGGGTTCTTAAATAAAGAAATAACATAGCTGCTCGACCTTTTATTTTCTACTACATACTGATTCCGCTATTCGCCTCGCTAACAAACGTAGTTTATTTTGTGTACGCAAATAGGAAATATGTAAAATTCGAAAGAAATCGTTAAAGAGAATTTTGAAAAAATATGGAAAAAACTAAAAAAGTACATAGGTACAAGAAACCCGAATTTTCCCAAAAGTGAGACCTAGCACAATATCATATTCGTACTGATAATAGTATATATTTAAAATTTGAAAAAAATCGTTAGAGCCGTTTTCGAGAAGTGATGTACTTACAAACAAATAAGAGTAAATTGCTCATTTAATAGTAAAAAAATAGTAATAGAAAAGATTAATTTGTTTTGAATATCAAATACAGTATTCAAATTTATTTCGAAAATGCACTTATCAACAAATGAATGTTGATGACACCCATCCACGAGTCGCTGTCTTGAACAATTTCACTCCCAATTACTATACAGTGGTACCTAGAGAGCCCTAACCGAGTTATTTGAGATAAGAGCTGTCGAGCGAGCGAAGTTTTGTTTTGAAAACGAGCGAAATTTGTGATACGGGAAAAGGGAAAAGGCCAGCCAGCTGCGAAAAAGTTGCAACTGGTCGTGCATCGGAGCTATTTAATGACACTTCCCTAACTGCTTTGAGATACGAGCAAGGTTACGGAACGAATTAAACTCGTATCTTGAGGTATCATTGTGTTTGTCATCTCAAGGTCTTTGATAGTTAACTAAAAAAAGAAAAATTCCTGAGACCCACCCTGAATTAAGTAAACATTTATTATTATTATTAGAGCTTCGAAACAGTTCAAAAGTGAGCCTGAATTTGACAGAGGAGAGTTTTTAGATTAAAAATTTAACACTTACGGACGTTTTCAGAAGAAGACGTTGATAAGTGCTGTTTCCTTTTTCATGAGGTATTCTTGAATTATCAGCCAGTTTAAATGAACTCCAACCCCTTTTGATGCTTCAATCAAATGACCAACTCATCTTTGGGAAGTTTTCACTCTTCATTTTCATTTCAGGCCACTGAAACCTGAAAAAGTAGAAAAATATATAAAGAAAAGAATGGATGTAAAGACGAAGTTTCTATAATATAATATATAGGGGCCTATTCATATATTCAATATATAATATAGATAAGCCGAGTTGGATTTTAAGATTTACTCAACCGCTTCGGAGCCATTTTCAAGAGAGTAGGAAGATCTTCCTAGATCTCATAGATAAATAAATATATCCAAACCTCTGAGTCATCCACTGAACAGACCTGGAAACCAGAAACAAAAACAACCCAAATCCATTACTTCCTAATCCTACACTCTTGAAAATGGCTCCAAAAACATTCGAAGTTAATGATTTCTCGCTGTCTTTAAAAAAAAAATTGGAAAAAAATTGAAATTTCTTTTAAATAATCAAAATATTAATATTTTAGTAATTGAACAGGATTAAAGAAATAACAAATTTTATGGTTTTTTTACGCAAGGCATTATTCAACACCAGTCAGGTTTCAAATCCAATCTATGTATAGGTACAGTGAGGGGCACATCAAGATATCAAGTCCCAACCATGAGTTTTTTACTTGTTATTTTTTCATTGTTTTTAAAAAAAATATTATATATTTTTTAATGGAAACTTTCAAGGTTCAAACATAGAAAATTTCCAATAAAGATTTTCATTTTCTTTTATAAAAACAATGAAATAATCATAATTGGAAAACGCATGGGTGGGACTTAATATTGTCCCTCACTGTACAGACAGCCGGGGTCAGAACATTAGCTAATTCAACGAAATAAAAATAATTATAATAGATCTGACAGAAAAATTATGTTATTTCTTCACTACTGAAAGAATATGAACACAAAAGTGACACAAATTTCTATTTGTATTTGAATAATTACTTACTTTACTTTACGCGAATAGGCCCAGAGGATGTTGAACAAATCTGCCTCCAGAGAGAACGATCCTTTGTTTTAACTCTCCAGTTCTTCCATTCTCCGATCGCAGCCAGATCGCCCCTGACTCCATCCACCCATCTCATCCTCGGTCGTCCCGGAGGTCTTCTCCCAACTGGTTTGAAGTCGAGTGCCACTCTTGGCCAGCGCGAATTGTCCATATATAGATCCTCTAGCTCTCTGTTGTACCGTCTTCCCCATTCCCGGTACAGGGCCAAAGATCTTTCTTAGAACTTTACGTTCAAAAACCAAGAGCCTATTACAATCTTTCACCTTTATGCTCCAGGTTTGGCAACCATAGAGAACAAAGGGTTCTAGAGGGTCTTATATATACGAAGTTTGAGGTCCTCTGATAGTCTGCGGGATCCTGGTAAGTGGCTCAGTCCATAGTAGCATCGACTTCATGCCTGCATGCGTGCATTGATCTCCATTCCTTCAGATCCATCGTCAGAAAATATTGAGAATATCTGAATTCAGTGACTTGCTTATATTTTTTCCTTTTGCTAGGAGAGGTTGAATAATAATTTATTTAATTATTGGAATGGTTAACTCGCTGGATAGTCAGAAAGCGGAGACAAGTTGAATTGGGTTGGCAGAGGCAAGTTATTTTCCAATCAGGATTCAATTCCGGAATAAGATAAATGAATAAAAATTAAAGAGAAGTTATTATTAATTAATTGATATTATATAGAGGTTAATTTAAAATATATATATATATATATATAATAAAAATTGTGTTAAAGTTACTACCATTTTCTCAAGTGAATAATTCGTTGTTTTTTTTTAAACTAGTCGTGGCGTTTTTCGAACCACTTTCCACGGCCGCGATAATTTTTGTTTCGGACACAAGTAAGGGAGATGAACCTTTTTGCCTTGCAATCATCTTGACAAACTAACGAGAATTTGGAAGTTACGCTGGGCTGATAGGTTGGAACATAACGCGGAAAATGAGTAAATATTGCTAGGAAAAATTAGAAATATAAAGAGGGTAAGTTCGTATTATAGAATGTTCTCTTCCCCTCTTTATCTAAAACGAGTGAATCTAAATACAACTAGAAGACCCATGAAAAATTACGATCTGGATTTATATAGCAAAACTCACCATAAAATCAGTAATTACAGGTTCGTTGAGCTCGTTAAACTGGAAGAGCCATGACAAAACAAGATCTGGGTTGAATTCTGAAATTAGAGAAATTAATACAAATTATTAAATTGTAGGAGAAATAATTTAAAAATCTATATATACCTTATAGAACAAAATTAAGTTATGAATCGTGGAATTAGAGAAAATAAAAGTTATTAAATTGAAGAAAGAAAAAATATTAATTGATATTAAATAGAGAAGGTTAATATGTATTTGTGTTTGTATATATATATATATATATTTATTCCAGGATTGACAGTGGAAACAAATAATTTTTAATTAGCCTCCAAAAGCTCTGCTTGCTGTCTCTGTCAACTTTGGAATTCATACATATTTAAACAAATTTAATAGTAAACTCACCAGAGAAGGTGTTGAGTTGCTGATGAATGAAAGATGATTATTTTCAAACAAAATTGGATTCTGAAAATAAAAAAAAAATTATTTAATTAATTAAATATTTTCGAAATTTATATATTTGAATTAGATATTAGTATTCAAAACATTCGGACTTAACAAAGTCATAGATATATATATCTAAAAAAGCTGTGAAGGTTATTATTAATTATTTATTACTAAATGCATAAATAAAAAAGATGAGTAATTTAAACTACCTTCCTCATTTAAAATATATATATATGATAAGATTAATAATATTTTAAAGGGAAAGTATGAAAAAATAATATTGTAAAAGGGAAAAAGATTGAAAGTTCTTATATATATATATATATAATAAGCATCAAATATTAATTAGTCTTAGGAGATTGAATAAGCAACTTAATTTGGAAGTCAATTGGCTTTTTATTTATTGAGAAGCAACAAGACTGCTTAAGAATCAAAAGCCAATCCATGTTATTACCCTCAACTTCAATAACTGTTTCCAATTTGCTTGGACGACAATCGAGAAGGGCAAATTTGAAGATATTTAAAAAATTATAGATAATTATGCATCAGCCTTATATTATTATATATATATATATATATATTGAGAAATTAAAATAATAAGAATAGCAGACTCACCAGCAAATGTAGAAACTTGGAGTTGAGTTGAAAAATCATGCCTATTTCCAATAAAGAATGGACCTGGAAATAAGAAAAATAATTAAAAATAATAAAAACGATGGAAGAAACGAAATGATTAATTATCAAATTTTGACAGATTTGAAGAAAATCGAAAATCGATTCAATTCAAATTGTTAGTTAATATCATTATGCATCAACCTTATATATAGATATATGGAGAAATTAAAAATAATAAGAATAGCAAACTCACCAGCAAATTTAGGAATTTTGAGTTGAGCTGATGCCAATTTCCAATAAGAAGTGAATTCTGGAAATAGAAAAAATAATTAAAACGATGCAAGAAATGAAATTATTTATTTAATTTTTTAATTTTGACAGGAATCAAGAAAATTGAAAATCGATTAAATTCAATTTGTTAGTTAATAAATATTAAGTAATATGAATAATTACATGATTATAAAGTGATTATAAACAATAACAAATTGAAAAAATGAGTGAATATTTATAGAAATGTGAAATGACACAGGCGAGATGAAGGTTAACTTGTTCAAACACGAGTTTAGGTATTTACTCTTATTTAAATTAAATAATTTATTGAAAATATTAATTTTAAACAAATCAAATAAATATTTAAATAGATTACTGACCTTAAAATATGAAATAATTGAAGAAATCGTAGGTGAAATAAAATCAGAACACATCAATGACATTTTGATAGGTAGTTAAATTGGCCAAGTCAGAGATGAGATAAAGAGACGAGGCATTCAAAGTTGCAAAGATGAGGCATTAATATTCAGACGAGTAACTTTGAAAAATTAGCCCAATGGCAGTTGGCTAGACGGGCAGAATAAAAAAAAAACTTTGAAAAATATTATTTATCAGTCAAAATATAATTAAAATAAATTTGTAATTTTCTAAATTTAAAATATATTATGTTTTTATTTTTATATTTAAAAATTGAAATTGAAAATTTTAAATAACATGAGCCGGCAAATTTCAAAATAATTTATGCTCAAGAAATGAAAATCTTTATTGATTATTATTTATTAATATTTATTTTCTAGGTTTGAATCATGAAAGTTTCCATTAAAAATATATATATTTTTTTTTTAAACAATGAAATAATCACAAGTAGAAAACGCATGGGTGGGACCTAATATTGTCCCTCACTGTACATCTTATAATCCATTGGTACTACAATGATATATAATTTTCCAACTATTCAAACACTCATACAGCCCCATAGCAACTCCCAATCACTGCCATGTTTCAGAGTGGATTTCAAATTATTTAAATTTAGTTTATGGGGAACGGCTTGGGGGCAAGATAGTATTTTTCATTGATTGGAGCACCAGGTAGATTATGAACTTAGTTGCCGGTCCCCACAATTTGGCGTAGTTTTTAGGCCGTACATTTAAATTTATAACAAAAAGAGAGAAAGGAGGTGATGGGGCTAGAGGGGACCAACACAGCTTAGCACGTATTGCATTGATTTCCTATACAAATAAGGGTTAAAAAAAAAATTTGGACAAGAAATTGGCCCGGCAAGATCCGGATCAGGGGTGGATTAAAGGGGGGGGGGGGCGATCGCCCCCCACACCCCGAGAAGAAATTCAAAAAGTTATAAAAACTAGTAATCTAAAGAAATTAAGATTTCCACTCTTTAATTTCAATTGAATTTGATACCAATCAATTTAAATAAATAGGAAAGGAGTCTAAATAGCCATAGATGCCAAGACAAAGTCCTTAAATAAAAAAAAAAAAAAAAAAAACGCCCCCCCCTCGACAAAATTGCATTAATCCGCCCCTGATCCGGATCCTTATTCTGTGAGCTATTCTTAGCCCAAATCCATTGACAGAATTCGGTCTTCACATTTTGCATACTTAACTACCTCCAGCGCCCGCTATAATTATTTTTTCGCCACACTGTACCAGGGGCCGATTAATGCAATTTTGTCGCGGGGGGGCGGTTTTTTTTTTTTTATTTTTTTTTTTTTTTTTATTTAAGGACTTTGTCGGCATCTCTGGCCATTTAGACCCCTTTCCTATTTATTTAAATTGATTGGTAACAAATTCAATTGAAATTAAAGAGCTTTAGATTACTAGTTTTTATAACATTTTGAATTTCTTCTCGGAGGGGGGGGGCGATCGCCCACACCGCCCCCCTTTAATCCGCCCCTGCACTGTATGTCTCTCATCTGAACCAAATTAAATTTAAATTTATTCCCATTTGAGAATATGAATTTATTCCAATCTTTATTAATGCATTTTTTGGCGAACAAACATAGACTTATTTACAAAAATTTTTCTACATTAAACCGCCGTGATACTGGTTCTTGAACCGTATATTTCTAAGAGTAGTGATTGAAACATGTACAGTGAGGGACAATATTAAGACCGATGACATACTATCCCGTTTTGTCGTCCCGCTAAACGGGAGCCGTTTAGCGGGATGGTGAAGATCCATTGTCTGTTGTCGGCGCGGTCATACTTTCCTGCAGAGCGGCATCGTGCGGGAACCAGCAGAATGGTGCTGCCGCAAAACGGGACAGCAGGACAGCGGCACGTGGGCTTGAGAACATTAAGTCTAGTGGAAGCGGTCAGACTGTCCCGTTTTGTAGGACGATTTTCGAAGAAAAGAAATGTTAGATACGGATAAGTTTAAACAGTTTCAACACTTCCAACAGTTCATCAAACGATTTAATAGACATCCGATAAAACTCAAAAAATTTGTCGGGGTATTGTCTTATATTTGAATAGAGTTGAATCGTTCAAAACCATAATTTACACAATGAAAAGGATGCACCCAATAACGCCTATGCCTCGGTGTCAACATACCACAAGCTTCAAAAGCACAAACATATTTAATTTTGGATAACATCGTACGTCAAAACAACTCTGCAGTCTAAGAGATACTGGCAATTATTTGTCATTCATGCCGCAGCGCATTGTTTTAAAAATAATATTATATATTTTTTAATGGAAACTTTCATGGTTCAAACCTAGAAAATTTCCAATAAAGATTTTCATTTTCTTTTATAAAAACAATGAAATAATCACAAATAGAAAACGCATGGGTGGGACTTAATATTGTCCCTCACTGTACAAATCGTTCTTCCAATGTTGAGAGAATCGTCGGACCAAAAGTGTTTGGATATTTTTTGATAATTCTTTAGGCATATACGCCCCTGCGTACAAGTAAAATTTCTTATGATTTTAACATTTTATTTTTTATTAATGCTTCTCTCGCTGATTTATGTGCTGGTCTCTAGGTGTGGACACGCGACTTCGTCTCGCAACACTCGCAATACAAAGTCGCGCGACATTGTCGCGCGTTGTCGCTGTGTGTGTACTAGGCTTTAGGAGAGATAAATAAAATCCAAGGGAATGAAAAAAGTCTTTCATTTCAATTTCTCAATCTACGTACATCACGCTCTGACTCAGGGTCGTACATATAATTTTTTCGGGGGGGGGGGGGGGGCAAACTCATTTTTAAATATCCCCCTCCCCCATAAGCAAAAATATTTTTAAAATACCGGATATACCGTACATGAGCCCAGAGGGGCCCAGGCCCTCTCAAAGACAAAAGTTTTATTAAAAAGGTTCTTATATATTAATATACAGTATTTCATTTTTACTTTCTCTTACCTCTGTATATGTTAATATA